>JAOTRH010027598.1:0-21434 GCA_034768845.1 Heliamphora exappendiculata | reverse complement strand
AAAATCCAGAGGTCTGCGTTTTCGTTTGGGCCTTGTTTGCTTTATTTTTTTTATTTTTATTTTTATTTTTATTTTTTGCTATAACTCTTTAGAATCTCCTAAACTTAATTCAATTTATTTATTTTACAATCTTTTATACCATTAACTCCACAATTCATCCCTAATTTGATTTTAATTATGTCTAAATTTATATTATTAAAATTTCAAACTCCACAAAAATAAATAAATCATTTTTATTAGACTTTCATAAAAATGCACAAATACGTCAGTTTATTTTCGATCATTTATTTACAATGGTAAAAAATCGTCTTAAATAGTTACTTTTTAACGTCTATTTACTTACGACGGTAAATTACTGTTTCAAATAACTTTTTTTTGCGTCTAACTTTTGACGACGGTAAAAATCGTCTTAAAAGACTCATTTTTTGCAACAAAAAATAATCCGTCGCAAATGATCTATGTTTGCTACAAACTTGTTACGACAGAAATCAACCATCTCAAATAAACTATTATTACGACTATTTTTTTTGTGACGACAAAAAAACCATCTCAAATTGCCACTTTTTGTGATAGTGAAAAACCGTCGAAAATGCCCTATTGTTTGAGACGGCAAAAGCCACTGACACAAAACGTTTTGACGCAAAAAGTGCTTTTCCTTGTAGTGAGGGCGGTATTACAGTACATAAGGAGAGGGAGAGGAACATTTATATATATATATATATAAAGAGAGATATGTATTGATATATATATATACACAGAGAGGGATATATAAGAGAGAGAGAGAGAGAGAGAGAGAGAGAGAGAGAGAGAGAGACCGAGAGAGAGATAATAGAGAGAGCAGAGAGAGAAAGAGACAGGGAAGAGAGAGAGAGAGAGATATATATATATATATATATATATATATATATAACAGAGAGAGAGACGAGAGAGCAGACATAGATATATGTATTGATATATATATATTTCTCGCGACAATGCTCGATTTTATAGCTTCGATTGATCAACAGTGTTCAATTTGTCAGATCCATTCTCACTTTGAATTCGTTTTTTTGTGATACACACACACACACACACGCACACACACATAGAGAGAGAGAGAGAGGGTCCAGCGAGTCGCCCGAGCAGAGTGGCTCCGGTGTAGCGACGGCGTCGCCGGTCGAAGAGGGACCAGTGACCAATGGCCGCGCGATGGAGGGGAAGGGGACTGGCGCTGTTGCGCCCTCCTCAGCTTCTTCTTCGTTGAAGCTTCTGTGTTAGAAGCTTTAAGTTCCTTTTTTTTTGTCTCAACATCCTATGTGACGCCCTGTTCTCCGAACACGTTGGAACATATATAAATATAAATAAAGAAATATTCTAGCAATTCATTCATATTTACATACGTTAGTTATTACATCATAAAGCAGTTCTGAACCGTTCAAAAGTACTTAACTATTACAGTTTCACCAAAAAATTTTAAAAATTACACTAAGCACGAGAGAACTGAATATAAGAACAAAAGCAGAGGTCTCGATTCCTCAGAATGCATCAGCGGGATCTACGTGCTCTTAGAACTCGCCCTGTTATTCAAACTCTTCTTCTCCCTCTGGGATGACTTTCTTCAAGAACTCCTCCTTACATATGGCACAAATACCATGAGCCAAGGCATATAAGCAAAATACTCTAACCTTCTAACTAATCTCATGGCACAAAATTCACTACGACGCATACCGTGTAACACCCAGTACAGTTTATAGTCAAGAAAATAGACAAATTTATGACAGAATAGCAGATAAGTCAATAAACATGTGCATATGAAATGAAGATGCCCAACACAATATGCACCCAAATTATAACAGGAATTCCATGCCGGGAATCACCAGAGTAGACTTTCACGGGCATTTGATCACCAAATCCATCATCGCGCCTCATTGTGAATAGTAAATGCATTGCCGGGCTTCATGCCATAGCTGCTTTACTCAATGGCAACAGTGTGGGATCCGCACAACTCTGGGACTTATTGTCACTATCCGCAATGAATCATTATCATTGCTTCAGGACTTATTGTTATTGCCTTAGGGACTTATTATCACTACCCTCATATATCAAGCGGTTTGTCCCACCTTAAGACTCATGATGCCTTCACTGGTGTCAACTCAAAAGTTCAAGCTATCGAAATCAGAATACTAGCGATGAACCCATGGTGCCCAACAATGTCCGCAAATCATTTCAAACACCGGAGACGCACCCAAGGTGTATAAGCTAAAATCATTTCAAACACCGGGGACGCACCCAGGGTGTGTAAATCAAATCTATAACACCAGGAACGCACCCAGGGTGTACAAGAGGGAATACATCCCAAAACATTTTCAAAAATTAGCAACCAATGACGTCCTAGACTTAGAATCCAGAACGACAATCTCAATACAGCTCATCCCAACAACGGTTTGCACAGATGGACTCCAGCATGCTAGGATGTAAGTAACAATGTCAATGATGTATGATATAGATCTCAAATACAACCATTTATAGCATGGCTTTAACTAGCATGGCAAGATTCATGGTATAATTCGCAAAGCATAAGGTACAATTATGTGAAGCACAAGTTACAATTCTCAAGATATGACTCAACATGATAGCATGAGTTTTAAATCATCATACATTCTCTTAAAAGCACTAATCAACTAATTCAAGTCGATCATTATACAAAGACATGGGTCTCATAGCAAGGGTACTCAATTTCACACTTAGTAACTTTTAAGGCAAAAAATTAAGTATTAAATTAAAAGAGCCTACAAGGTTTTAGGGTATCTAGACTTAGAATCAAGTTATGATTTTTATACACCATTTAGATAAAAATATTTTTTATAACTCTCATATTTAACACAAAGACCAAAACCTAAGGCAAAAGGGTGAACAAAACATCCTAAACAAAAATGATTCAACACTTTTCTTAAGATTTTACCAAAAATATGCTTTTGTTGGTCTCATTTTTGGGGTATCATATCAAGTTCAAATGAGTCTATTTTTTAGTATGTTCTATTTCAAAAATTCCCCTACAAGGTTTATGTTTAGAGTTAAGGGTAGTTGTTTGGAACAAATTAGAAGTTTTGGTCATTTTAGAAAAAAGGTTCTGTTAGCCGCAAAAACTCAGCAGAGCTAGTTTTGGACAGAGGGTTTGAAACAATTTTGGGGTATTATTCCGAGGATTTAAGGTCTTATTTTTGGTCAGAACATACTTCAATATGGTAGCTACAATGTTCATGTAGACCACTTTTGAAATAGGTCATTAAAAATAGGAGTTTTGGGCTACAAAAAAATATGTGACAGAAGTGTCCCTTGAGGGTTGAAACTCAACAGAGACTTTCAAAGGAGTTTTGACCTATCAAAACCCAATATTTTGTGCTCATTTGTGGTGGATAGATAGATATACATGTTATCTACAACTTTTATGTTTTGACCAAAGTTCTGATCTTATTTTAAATTAGGGTTTTCAAGTCGGTAGTATTGACTGATCGAAAAATGACACACTTAGGTAAAATTGCAATATCTCGAGTTCTACTTATGAAAATGAGTTAGAAACTAATTTTGGATGAAATATAACACCAAAGTATAAATGTTTATATAAAGAATATGCTTAGATAAATTTTCTACATTGAGTTATTGTATTCCAAACTTCAGGATAGAAACATCTATGTTCTCAAAAATCAAGTCTCTTAGGGTCCAAGTCTTCTACTTATGTCATGTCAAGTTTTGTTCCATTTCTTTGCATGCTTGTGTTTTAGACTTTAATACCAAGGCTCCAGAATACGTATAAGTCATCAAACTCAAAGATAACAATATACAACAACATCTCATATCACTCATAAACATAACAGCCCCTAATTTCCAACTACGACGCTTTTTCGGTTTGATTTTGGTTCTCGTTTCTTAGAGTGTTTAAAGGGATGTGTTGGAGGATATTTTGAGGGATATTAAACACAAAATTTAGAGGTTTTACTTACTTGTTTATAGGGCTCAAGTATGGTAGGATGAAAGGACTTAGTTTTAGGAAAACACATCTTGCTTCTCTTTGGCTCCTTATTATTCTTCTCCTTATTTTTCTCCCTCAAACTTGTATAATACTTCAAGAACACTCAACCAAGCCTTTCTCTCTCTATATGCACGAAAATATGAAGGGAAGAAGAGGGTGTTTGGCTTGGTTTATATAGGCAAAGGCTAGGGAACATGGAGGGGATAAAAAATTAATTAAAGTACTTTTTTCTCATTTCTTTCCTTACACATCACATGGGTTCCTTTAATTTGGTTTAAGTTTTGAGGGAACAAATCTGATATAGGGAAAGAAAATACAGCTAGGGGGCTATTTGGGGGACAAAAACCTGACCCCACATCAATCAAGGAGTTTTGCATTAGTTTGCGTGTCATTTTGTGCAAAAAAATGCATTAAAAGTTAATTTGATGTATCTTTTTAGTGTCTTTTCCTACTGAGACCTATTATTTTAGTATGTTTATTAGAAATATAGTATTTTCATGTATTATCATAATTTCCATAGTAATTGATTAAATAGATGCAGTCTTTTAAGTCAAATTAAGCTATTTTGGTAATATGTGATTTTTTGACTTATTTTATTGTGTATGAATTTCAATATTGATTTGTTTTCTTTTATTGACCTATAACACTATATTATTATGTATATTACTTGTTCAACAAGTATTGGATCATCATAATGCTTAATTTAATATTTCTCATCATTTTAAGTTAAAAAGAAAGAAAAAAGTCACTTTTTAGCACTCTTCCCAAGGTGGTCGGCCACTAAGCAATAATTTTGTCATTTTTGATGTTATTTTGTCTTTTGCTACTTAATTGTACTTAAATTCTTAATTTAGAGAATCCATGTGTCTAAATTTAGATTTTTAAGACTTTTTGCTGTACTATGGGCAAAATGGTCATTTTACCCTATTTATGAGGATTTTTGATTTTTAACTCATTATTTCATTATATTTACTTCATTTAGAATGTTGAGGGACTCTCCGGGTGCTATGATTTTGTTGCCTGTGTTTTTGACCTTTTTGGATTTTCTAGGCCGAACTTAGGGTTTTCGATTTGAGTTAGGATTTTGAACCTCTTTCGTACTTTTTGGCATCGTGGACTATCCGTCACTAATACTAGGGTCTGAGCAGGGTCGTTACAAACTACCCCCTTTAAACAAATTTCTTCCCTAAAATTTCATCCCGTACTTCATCGTAAAGAAAGTTGAGGATGATTTATTAACATTATGCATTCTCGTTCTCCAAAATTGTGTCCTTATTTACTTAAGTCATTCTTTATTGCGGGTGTGGATAAGGTCGAGCCCATATGTAGAGTCAAGATTGTTTTGTCCTACTAACATCTTAAACTGATTACTACCAAATCTTCAAGGACCATGTCACATAACCGGCTAGCCCCAAAAAGTCCATATCTCTGTCACGTTAGTTGGCCTCTTCCCATTAATTGTTGCTTCTACTTCTGTTGGGTCCACTTGAATTTCTTCTCCAGATATAACATGTCCTAAAAATGTCACCCGGTCCAACTAAAACTCATACTTACCAAGGTTTACGTATAACTTGTGCTTTATCAGGATCTACAAAGAATCTTCAAATGTTTCTTGTGTTCCTCTTCACTCTGAGAATATAACCGAATATCGTTTATCAACACAATTATAAATTTGTCTCAAAATCTTCTGAACACCCGATCCATCAGGTCCATAAATACAACAGGTACAATCGTTAACCCGAAAGGCATCACCATGAATTCATAATGCTCGTAATGAGTCATAAAGGTAGTCCTGAGTACATCTGACTCTCGCACTTTCAATTTGTGGTATCGTGACCCCAGTCTATCATTGAGAACACGTTGGCTCCAAAACACAACTTACATCAAGTACGACTTCCATAAGCGATCATATGTCTCTAAACTAGCCCACCACTGAAACTGATTTCAAACATTCTCCACTTCTATCTGGAAAGACTATTACTCCACCGAAAACAAGCTCATTATCATATTCAAACGTACATCAAAGACTACTTCCCGATCGACTAACGACTACTCACTCGAAATCACATCACCACTTTGTGTTGAACTACTCTAGCCTTACGACTATCAAGATTAATATCGCCAATTGAACCTAATGAGTCACTAGGACTAAATATATCACACAAACTAAACGCTCCCCAGGTATATGCTTACCCATATGAATCCAATCACAATCTCGTCACATATTTCTTTCACATACATACCATCTACTCTCCAATCCTTTAACTGAACTGTATTAACCCCTGGCTATAAAGTCTCTTATCATCATCACTCAATCCATTCACACATTTTTTTCCACACAATCGAACTAAGAACCACTTTCGCACTTTAATTATTTCATCTTACCCACATTTTACCAAGACACTCGATACTCTCATGGCCATTTACAAAAATCACACCTATAAATTCGTATAATCTTACTTATGGTTCCACTCTTCTCATCCAAACATTTATTCCTCCTATGTACTCACATTAAGTTGCTACGCAACTCCATCAGAAACAATAGAATTATATCACCCTTCCACTTCTTGTACATAGAGTTCATACGCTCCCACAAGAAAATTCTTTCTCTATACTAGCAACATCTACTCACCAATCTGAACAAACTTGCTCTAATGGGTCACATTACAAAAGCTTTTCGAAATCAACTTCCTTGCGACTCACATTGATACCTTAATGGAAACCAAATACCACTCCATAAGAGTTACACAGTCTAGACGCCAAATGAATATAAATCGATAATTAAGAACCAACCACGTGAACAGCTTAGTCTGCCTAAAATGCGTAGTTCACCCATTAAACAATCTTTAGCGTCAATTGGACTCACTATTTTTGCAAACTCCTAGGCACCCAAATCCTTGAATTGCTTAACTAAAGAGTTACTGGTCTTTGAGATGATCTTGATAATCCTGATGACAAAATCTGTAATCATGTGCTTCCATTTTCTCTCTAGTCTTTCCAAAGGTTGCTTCGTTCCTCTTGACTTCTATTGTTTGTTCTTGATGTGTTAGTACGTTGGGTTTGAATGTCTTTCCAATAACTGGATCGTTTTCTCAGGCGGTTGGCCATTTTAGGGTAAAACGAACACGATAAAAGATATGATTGTGATAATTACCTAGTCACGTGACCTATTGTGACTTGGTGGTTAATTCTTCATCAAGCTCCAAACGTTCATTGTTATGATAAAGATTCTTCATTCTTTAATAGTGATGGCAAGACCCGGACTCTAACACTTCGATGGGAAGGCTAGTGTAAATATCGATGAATATAGACATATTTCCTTTGCTAACGTACTGTGGTTATCATGAATTCGAGGCTATTTCTCATTTTTCACTTTCTTACTATCGGTATGAATCTTTTGCTTCTCGATTTATCGGATGGGTGAGTCAGCTACGAACTAGTCTGGGAAAGTTTGAATTGTGCCATATGGTGGTGTCGCGAATCCTTTGGTGTGAAGCTATCATTTCTAACTTTAGATTGCTGATGGCATAGTCTTATTTGTCGGGGCCTTTGAAAAGATATAGTTAGTTGTTACTGATGATCATTGTTACTCATAGATTTATGGGGCAAGGTTTTGAAGGTCGATAGTTAAAAACATGCACGGGGTTAGAACATCTTAGGGTGGAACCCAGGTAGTTCAAAGATAGGTTGGATTAGGGCTAGGGGTCAAAGCTAAGGCAATCATTGTTGGCCTAGATTGAGAGGTCGATTGAGGCTCAGACGCATTGGACACAAGAGTTGAACAACTAATGAAGATTACAAAAGGGATGTTCTCGAGACCAATCAGTGCAACATTAGATCTTGACAAAGGATATATTTAAGCGATGGGTAGCCAAATTAGATATTTATCCGGAAGTTACGTCGGCCTAATGTAATTTAATCCAAGCATCCCAATCGACTCCCCAGGTTAGAATTTTGAGAGTAAACAAAGATTTCACAAAATCACTGCACAAAGGTGTGGTATCTGGATTGAGAGAATTGTATGAGGGTAAAAGACTTTATCAATATTGAACGTTCAAAACTGGTGTTATTAGGAGGGAGGACACACAAAGAGCTTCAATCGGTTATGAGAGTTGTCATAAAGTATTTAGAAATGAACTCATAGGGATAGAGTTGTGGGGTTCTAATGGTGGCTTTCGTAAAACTTAGGCTAGCCCAGGTGTTTCACCATCTAGGGATTCATTGGCTTGCCGGTGGTTCAGTTGTCTATCAGTCATCCTAGGAGATTGTTGAGATTTAGGGTTTGTATCAATTCTTGATTGTTTTCATGATTTAGGATATTGTGGAACTTAATTTGGGATTATGAGATAGCTTATGAAGAATTCAACAACAAACATTTGCATTTTATTCTAATCACATAACTGGTGTACCAGTCTTTAAAGTTCATAGAACACATGTACAACATTCAACGAAAGAAAAGATACAACGCCCAACGCACTAAAGCCTAGACGAATAGATGCGGATAGAAGTAGCAGATAATTGAGTCACGCTCCTACGTTGCCTCATAGATACCATAGCAGCGCCACTACACTTTCACTTGCCAAAAGCCCTCTAGTCCCATGCGAGCTATGTTGATTACGGCTATTGGTACCTCCAGGTACGTTTCTGGATTGTTAAAGTCTATTACCTGAACGTGCGAGTTGATGATTCCCCTCTTATCTCTTGATTTTTGTGTTTGCATCCACTTTGCAGCCATCATGTCCCCTAATAGCTCTTTGAATCCTGATGATACCTTCAGACGATAGATGGTCTCGTCACATCTCTCCAACACTCTTAGTGGGCCCATGTATCTTGGGAAAGACTCTGACTTTTTTCACTTTCACGTTATTTCTGGGAAATCTCTTGCATATACCCGTTCTCCAATATGATAGTCCTTGCGGTACTCTTGGTGGCTCCAGTAGATCACTATGTCTGTTGCTTCATCAACATCCATCTCCAGTGGCGGTGCCTCTAATGGATCATAAAAGAAAGCTATGGCTCGCTCCTTGTTCTCGTTGTCATCATCCTCAGGTTCCTCCTCGTCCTCCACCTCAACATTAGCCTCATTTCCTGCCTCATCTGGTTCTTCGTTTGCCCCTACTTCCCTTGCCTCTTCTCCTTCATGAACTGGCTACTCATCCAGGAACATTCATGCCAACAAAAATACATCTATCCGGTCTTGTTCATCAACGAGTTCTTCCTCGAGGTTCAATTTTTCTAGTTCAAGTGTTGCCCATGGTTCTCTAGCCGGCTTTGCGTCGGATGCCATCCTAACATGAGAGACGATTAGGAAGAGAAGCTTAAGGTATAGAGTTTACGTTTTTAGAGTTATAAGTCATAATTTAATAATATAGACACTCTACAGAGGTTCAACGCTACAGAACTCTTAAACACTTTATAGAGCTTCAACACTATAGAACTCGTAGTCTCTCATAATCCAAGGCCTGAAGGTTCACTAAACTTGGGCTCTGATACCAACTGTGACGCCCCATCCTCTGGGCACGTCGCGACATATATAAATATAAATAATAGGATATTCTAGCCATTCATTTATATTTATATACATTAGTTATTATATCATAAAGAATTTTTGAATCGTTCAAAAGTACTTAACTATTACAGTTTCACCAAGAAATTTCAAAAATTACACTAAGCACGAAAGAACTGAATATAAGAACAAAAGTAGAGGTCTCGATTCCTCAGAATGCATCAGCGGGATCCACATGCTCTTGGAACTCACCCTGTTCTTCAAACTCTTCTTCTTCCTCTGGGATGACTTCCTCCAAGAACTCCTCCTTACTTGTGGCACAAATGCCATGAGCCAAGGCCTAGAAGAAAAACACTCTAACCTTCTAACTAATCTCACGGCACAAAATTTACCACGACGCATACTGTATAACACCCAGTATAGTTTATAGTCAAGGAGACAGACAAATTTATGACAGGATAGCAAATAAGTCAATAAACATGTATGTACAAAATGAAGATGCCCAACCCAATATGCACTCAGATTATAACAGGAATTCCACATCAGAAATCACCAAAGTAAACTTTCACAGGTATTTGATCACCAAAGCCATCATCATGCCTTGTTGCGAATAGTAAATGCCTCGCCGGGCTTCATGCCATAGCTGTTTTACTCAATGGCAATGACGTGGGTCCGTACCACTTTGGGACTTATTGTCACTGCTCGTAAGGAATCATTATCATTGCTTCCGAACTTATTGTCATTGCCTTAGGGACTTATTATCACTGCCCTTATATATCAAGCGATTTGTCCCACCTTAAGACTCGTGATGCCTTCACCGGTGTCAACCTAAAAGTCCAAGCTAACGAAATCAGAATGCTAGCTACGAGCCCATGGTGAACAACAATATTTGTAAATCATTTCAAACACTGGGGATGCACCTAGGGTGTATAAGCCAAAATCATTTCAAACACCGGGGACGCACACAGGGTGTATAAATCAAATCTGTAACACTAGGGACTCACCCAGGTTGTACAAGGGGAATACATCCCAAAATATTTTTAAAAAATGGCAACCAGGGATGTCCTAGACTTAGAATCAAGAACGACGATCTCAATATAGCCCATCCCAACAACGGTTTGCACAGATGGACTCCAACATGCCAGGATGCAAGTGACAATGTCAATGATATATGTTATGGATCTTAAATACAAACATCTATAGCATGGCATCAACTAGCAAGACAAGATTCATGGTATAACTCGCAAAGTATAAGGTACAATTATGTGAAGCACAAGCGACAATTCTCAAGTTATAACTCAACATGATAGAATGAGTTCTAAATCATCATACATTCTCTTAAAAGCACTAATCAACTAATTCAAGTCGATCATCATACAAAGACACGGGTTGCATAGCAAGGGTACTCAATTTCACACTTAGTAACTTTTAAGGCAAAAAATTAAGTATTAAATTAAAAGAGTCAACAAGATTTTGGGGTACCTAAACTTAGAATCAAGTTATGATTTTTATACGCCATTAAGATAAAAATATCTCCTACAACTCTCATGTTTAACACCAAGGCAAAAATCTAAGACAAAAGGGTGAACAAAACATCCTAAGCAAAAATGGTTCAACAATTTTCTTAAGATTTTACCAAAAATATTCTTATGTTGGTCTTGGTTTTGGGGTATCATATTAAGTCCAAATGAGCCCATTTTTTAGTATTTTCTTTTCCAATAAGTCGCCTACAAGTTTTATGTTTATAGCTAAGGGTAGTTGTTTGAAACAAGTTAGAATTCATGGCCATTTTATAAAATACGTTCTGTCAGCCGTCAAAACTCAGCAGAGCTAGTTTTGGACAGAGGATTTGAAACAGTTTTGGGGTATTACACCAAGGCTTTAAGGTCTAATTTTTGAGCAAAACATACTTCAATATGTTAGCTACAATGTTCATGTAGACCACCTTTGGAATAGGTCATTAAAAATAGAAGTTTTGGGCTACACAAAAATATGTGACAGAAGTGTCCATTGAGAACTGAAACTCAACAAAGACTTTAAAAGGGGTTTTGACCTCTCAAAACCCAATATTTTGTGCTCATTTGTGGTGGATAGATAGATATACATGTTATCTATAATTTCCATATTTTGACCAAAGTTCGGATGTCATTTTAAGTTAGGGTTTCTAAGTCGGTAGTGTTGACTGGTTGGAAAATAACACACTTTGGTAAAATTATAATATCTCGAGTTCTACTTATGAACATGAGTTGAAATCAATTTTGGATGAAAGATAACATAAAAATATAAATTTGGACATAAAGAACATGCTTAGATCAATTTGCTATATTGAGTTATGGCGTTCCAAAGTTCAGGGCAGAAACATCTATGTTCCAAAAAATCTAGTCTCTTAGGGTCCAAGTCTTCTACTTATGTCATGTCAATTTTTTGTTTCATTTCTTTGCATGCTTGTATTTTAGACTTTAATATCAAGGCTCCAGAACACTTATAAGTCATCAAACTCAAAGATAACAATATACAAACGACATCTCATATCACCCATAAACATAACAACCCCTAATTTCTAACTACGACGCTTTTTCGGTTTGATTTTGGTTCTCGATTCTTAGAGTGTTTAAAGGGATGTGTTGGGGGATATTTTGAGGGATATTAGAGACAAGGTTTATAAGTTTTACTTACTTATTTAGAGGGCTCAAGGATGGTATGATGGAAAGACTTAGCTTTAGGAAAACACCTCTTGCTTCTCCTTGGCTCCTTATTCTTCTTCTCATTCTTTTTCTCCCTCAAACTTGTATAATACGTCAAGAACATTCAACCAAGCCTTTCTCTCTCTCTCTATATGCATGAGAAAATAAAGGGAAGAAGAGGGTGTTTGGCTTGGTTTATATAGGCAAAGCCTAGGAAACATGGAGGGGACAAAAGATTAATTAAGGTACTTTTTTCTCATTTCTTTCCTTACACACACATGGGTTCCTTTAATTTGGTTCAAGTTTTGAGGGAATAAATCTAATATGGGGAAGGGAAATATAGATAGGGGCTGTTTGGGGGAAAAAACCTGACTCCACATCAATCAAGGGGTTTTGCATTGGTTTGCATGCTATTCTGTGCAAGAAAATGCATTAAAAGTTAATTTGATGTATCGTTTTGGTATCTTTTTCTACTGAGACCTATTATTTTAGTATGTTTATGAGAAATATAATATTTTCATGTATTATCATAGTTTTCATAGCAATTGATTGAATAGATGCAATTTTTTAAGTCAAATTAAGCTATTTTGACAATATGTGATTTTTGACTTACTTTGTTGTGTATGAACTTCAATAATAATTTGTTTATTTTTATTGTCCTATAACACTATATTATTATGTATATTACTTGTTCAACAAGTATTGGATCATCATAATACTTAATTTAATATCTTTCTCATCATTTTAACCTAAAAGGAAAGAAAAAAGTCACTTTTTGGCACTCTTCCCAAGGTGGTCAGTCACTAAGGGATAATTTTGTTATTTTTGATGTTATTTTGTCCTTTTCTACTTAATTGTACTTAAAATCTTGATTTAAGATATCTATGTGTCAAAATTTAGATTTTTAAGACTTTCTGCTGTATTAGGTGTAAAATGGTCATTTTACCTTATTTATGAGGATTTTTGATTTTTCTCATTATTTCATGATATTTATTTCATTTAAAATGTTGGGAGACTCTCCGGGTGTTAAGGTTTTGTTGCCCGTGTTTTGGACCTTTTCGAGGTTTTTGGGCCGAACTTAGGATTTTTTATTCGAGTTAGTGTTTTGAACCTCTTTCGTACTCTATGATCTCGTGGACTATCCGTCACTAATACTTTGGTCTGAGCAGGGTCGTTAAATCCTATATACATATGTATTATATGTTTATATATCTCATGTCTCTCTCAGAACCTCATGTTAGA
Organism: Heliamphora exappendiculata; assembly: GCA_034768845.1. Classification (NCBI taxonomy): domain Eukaryota; kingdom Viridiplantae; phylum Streptophyta; class Magnoliopsida; order Ericales; family Sarraceniaceae; genus Heliamphora; species Heliamphora exappendiculata. Next base: position 7,993 of record JAOTRH010027598.1, on the reverse strand, counting down.
GAACGAACCGATGTACAGTGTTATTTCTGGGTTTCATTAAGAGAGGGTAAAATTCACAGATCAAATAAATTTTTATGCTTATGTCAGTAATTTTCGTTAATTTTATTAACAGATGTCAAAGAAAGAGAAAAATTGAAATAGACAACAACACCAGATTGGAGGGTAGAGTAATTTTAGAGACCATAGGGGAGGTCCCTGTAATAAGCTTAAATCTCAGAAGAGATAAGTGTAATTATTTCTAATTGTTACTATCAAATAAATAGAAGGAAAAAATTATTCACTTTGAATAAAAAGCAAAAAAGTTAATTTTTTATCCAAACAACTAATTTTAAAAAAGGTGGTTTAAAAGCTAAATTACCAAAGAATATAATTTCAATTCAATTTAATTTTTTAGCTAAAAACGTAAAAAAAAAAAAAAAACTAGCTTTTAAGCTAGTTTCCAATTGAGCCCTTAGTATTAATTGTTATGGACCCATTAAGTCTGAGAGTATTTATTGCGACTGTCGATATCAGTATGAAAGTTCATCCCAAGAGGGAGCTTCGAGAATGTCATCGGCAGGAAAGGCTCCATATGACCTGAGTGTGGGTCATGCTACCATAGAAGAACGACATCAATAATGGGGCGAGAGAAGGGAATTGCAAAAGCAGTGAGCGCCGAGCGATCAAATCATCCAAGTGGAGAAGTGAAAAAGCCGAGGCCAGTTTATGTACATTCAAGCGAGGATGGAGAATGGCTTATGGATGACCGTTGATGAATTGGGAGGGGTTAGTCGTATCGTGTGAGGGAGATGTTAATTGCAACGCATATTTTTTTTAATAAAACTTATAAATGCATAAAGTATTTGTAGATTATGTATTTTAAATTTATATTTTGAATGTAAATAATTTAAAAAGTATATATATTTAAAGAAGGATTAATGATTGGACTTAAAACCCAGTTATGACTAACCAAGGTACGCAATTCTAAACCTAGTCCTTGTTTAGAAAATATCCTAAGAAAGAAATTTAACTTAAACGTCGGAGTGCTTTCTAGTCAAATCTAGTCGGAAAGCACTAATGGTGTTCTTATTTTTTTGTAAGGGGTTTGTGATATCCTGGTATCCCACATTGGAAATGGAGAGGATGTTCCTCGGCTATAAAGGAAAAACTTTGGACCCTTACATTCAACGAGGCTTTTTCACAGGTGAAAGAAATTTTAGCAGAACTCCACAGTTAAGCGTGCTTAAGAAGAAGCAATGCAAGGATGGGTGACCCCATGGAAAGAATAAAATCGTGAGGGCTTTGCCCAAAGCGGACAATATCGTTGCCATGTGAAGCGTCGGAGTGTTACAAATGTTATCAGAGCCGACTCTCCTCACCTCCGAGTGTGGGCCCCTATCGTCTCGCGTGACATGTGGGTAGGCTACAGAGTGGGCGGGTTGATAAGGACTGACAGGCTGCTGCACGGGGACATGCAGCCCTAAGGGGGGTGAATTGTGATATCTTGGTATCCCATATCAGAAACGGAGAGAGAGTTCCTGGGCTATAAAGGAAAAATCTTGAGCCCTTACATTCAACGAGGCCTTTTTCTAGGTGGTAGAAATCTTAGTAGAACTCCGCAGTTAAGCGTGCTTAAGTGGGAGCAATGCAAGAATAGATGACCCCTTAGGAAGAACAAAACCGTGAGGGCTTTGCCCAAAGCGGACAATATCGTTGCCATGTGAAGGGTCAGGGTGTTACAGGGTTCGGGAGCAGTATGGGCAACTCTAGTGAGTTCAGTAACTGGAGTTTGGTTCTCAAAAATTGTTCAGAAACATCTAAGTAAGTCAACTGAGTTGGCTTGGATTGTGCCAACTTTTTTTGCCACACACAATTTGGCGCCGTCTGTGAGAACGACATAATCTCGAACCAAAAAATCATGAACTAGACCTCTACCAAAGTTACTAGAAGTCAAGTTGGGGGGGCAAGAAGATGTCCTTCAATGATCAATATCAGTGGTGCCAGATCTACCTAAAGCAGCCAGACCCCTACGCGATGTTCGAAGGCGTAGAAATGATGCCTCGCATGTGTAGACACCCCAATTTGATTAAGTGGAGTCTTAGACACCCGTCTCGAATGATCTTCAATGACGAAAACATGAAAATTGTGCTCAATGATACTCCAAATAAAGCAAAGTCAAGAATTCAGTTCAAAACCCAATAAATCACCAACAACCTTGAGGCCGTGACTTCTAGATCATCACGGCCGCTATCTTTTTCAGAACCCTAGAGTAGGCTGCATCCTTACTCTCACGACCGCTACCTTTTTGAGATCCCAGAATAGGCCACGGCTTCAATTTCTCACAACCACCACTTTTCTAAAACCCTAAAACTAGCTGCGACTTTTGAAAGTTACGATTATCCTTTTCATTGCCAAAAAGATATTGACCAGCACTGTAAAAAAGCAAAAAGGTTGTGGTCGCCACTTTGACACCTTTTTGGACAAGCGGCAGCATTCTAGAGGACGTTTGGGCTCTCACCTTACCTATAAATAGGCGCCCATTTTGCACAGAAAAGGGAGAAGAAACAACCTGGATACCAAAACTCTGTTGAGTTCGAATCCCACATGATATTTCGATATTCATCTCTTACATTCCCGAGCCTCGTTCGTGATTTTACTTGCATTGGTGAGACCTTGGAGCACGATTTGCTTGGTGGTATTCGATGCCCACATCTTAGGAGGCATTCGAGGCCGATATATATATGAGGTAACCTTAGAAAACCACGATGTTTCTATAAACCCTCATCTTCTCTCTCTTAGGGGTGTCGTGGTTAAGGTTTATATTGGTTATTTGTTTCTCTTATTATTCATTTCAAACTAAGCATGTTTATATAAGTTTTGTTTATTAAATTGTATATCCGCGACCTTTTGTTTCGTATAAAACAATATATTTCAATCTATTTTTATGTTCACTAGCACACTGGACACATAAAAAAATCTTTGTGGTTTTAGAAACATTGCGGTCACAACCCTTGGTTGTCACAGTCGTGTGTTTTGTCGAATCTAAAGTAACGGCCACTATTTATTTTCTTTTGGCTGCACTTTTTTCTCCATATTTTTCATGGCTGCAATATCCTGTTGTCACACCCGCGAGATGTATGTGAGACCAGTGGCATGAAAATTGTGTTTTAACTTCTATGATATCTGTTTTAAGGCTCTGTATATTCTGTTTTTAGAAATAGTTCTTCTGTAAGAGATGAAGGATGGTAGATCTAATCTAGATCAAGTGGGTCGTGATCTCCATCTTGTATATCCTATTCATTTGAGTTTACTTTGAATTTTTCATGTTGAAAACTCTTTAGGACCTAAAAAATACTAGAGCTGCAAAAGATCAAGGAAAGTATTAATACAGTTGAAACAGATATGCAGATATGGAAATGAGAAAGGAAAGTAGGAGAAGAGAGCAGAGTTGTACCTCCTAGATGCGCCAATACTCACTAGTGCTCCCGTCAGAAGTTTGGGAGGCAGCGATCATATATCCATAGAGAATAGCCAAGGCGGCTCCCCCTAGTTGTATGTGCCGATGTTTCCCACCACCGTCATGGAAGCAAGATAGTGCAGGTGCACCCTGTTCTCTAAGTTTTGGAATAAGGCTATCCCGAACATGTAGAGCAGGAATGGATGCGCTACCCACTCAAAATGGCGAACCTCAGAGCAAATGAAGTGGCAAAAAGTCTTCCTCATCAAGGTATATCAAATGCTTCCCTTATTGATGGACAAGGGCACCTGACCAAGGAAGTGGGTGAGAGCTGTGAGACTCCGATTGATATTAGGATCAAATGGGATCGGGTTACCGTCCACCCAAATTTCAGTAATAAGAGAAAAGTTGGCAGGAGTAAGGGTAACTTCGAAGGTAGGCAGGTGGAACGTATTGGTGGTGTCCTACCATCTCTCAGTCAGAGCAGTGAGAGTGACCCGATTATTGCTGGTCCCCTCCAGCGTAGTGATAAAGCTGCCGAAGCCCGTTCGGTCGATAATCTCCCGGCTGCGAGGAGGGCGCGCCATGTACCACTCCAAAACATCTTAGGACCCGTCGAAACCTCGAATACCAAGTCTATCCTAAAACGAAAACAAAACAAACGAATCAGTAAACATGAACAATAAAGGAATCAAGATCAAAATGCACAACAAGATAACTGAAATAGATCTCTTCACTAATGAACGATGATCAAAATGACAAAGTCACCAAATGGATCCCAAAACAACTATAGGCAACTCAAACTTTCCTCAAAAGTCAAAATTCAAAATTCAAGTTACAACTTTCAGAAAATATGACTTCCAACCAATCTGAGATTTGTTTTTAATTCTTGAAAGATGGCGACGTGATTCAATCCATTTCAAATTTGAGAATTCCATTAAAAACCAAATTTGTTCCAAATGAAAAACAAAATTCAAAACCGATGATTCACTTCACGTAATTTCAAATCAACCTCGATTCTGAACATTAGGAATCCAACCTCAAGTCAAAAGTCTAAATCTAGAATTCAACTCTGCTCAAATCTAGTTCAATCCATATCACAAACCTAACCCATCAGTTCAATCCAAATTCCACAAGATACGCTTTAATTCAAAATTCAAAGTCGATAAACTCAAATCGATATCCAAATCTCAAGTCAATCCAATTTCTATGTTCGACTAAAAAATATCCCCAATCCACGACTTGACACGGTTTTCATCCAAAGTCGACCCATATAAAAAAAAACGTTTTTAATTAAATTTTGTTTGGATTCGTTTTCAAACTCAAACACGAGGTTCAAACAAACTCACATCCAATCCAAATTTTAACATGATTAAATTCAAATGAGCACCATTTTCAAAATGTGATTAATTTCAACCCAACTACCATTTCAAATTCAATATGAACCTAAACCCAAAGATCCAAATTCACCCTCAATCCAAGGGTTCGTTTCTCAAAGTTCAATTCAAATCCAAGTTGAAAGTTTTGTTTTAACCGAAGATTCAAAGTTTCGTCTCGAAGTTTCGTTTCAACCCAACTATAAAGAGGTTTATCTTCAATCCATGATTCAAAGTTTTGCTCCGTCCAAGGTTCAAGGTTCATATCGTCCAAAGTTCATCCAAGTTTTCAATTTGAGTCAAGGTCCATTTGCAAATCGAGTCAAGGTTTAACCTAACCAAGTCCTAAATCCAATATTTAGTTCATTTCTAATCCAATTCAAAGTGTGCAATATCAACTTAAGATCAATTCAATTCTAACTAAACATCAACATAGTTCGAATAACCAAAAGTAGCCAAGTTTGATAAATATTCAAATAAAGCAAGCAAGACTTAAGTTTTCGGCTTACCTCAAGGTTCGTAGCCGAGAAATGATCCTCACGACGACGAAGGAGAATCTTGCACTCTACAATCACGCCTAGGATGATAAACCTCTTTATAGTTGGCTTCTGCAATCAGTGATGAAGAGGGAAGTATGTGGTCGGGTCAAAATACTCTGCCATGCCCGAAACACCATCGGGGAGAGCATTCTCGTCTCCCGCACCAACACCACCTTCGGCACCACCACCCGTGGACCCCTAACTATTGTAGCCACCGCTTCCTCCATTACTGCTGTCAGCTCTAACCACACCCTCACCACATTCGCCAACCGCGCCACCGCCGGTATCGCCGGCTCCACCCGTCTCATCGCAAACAAATCCAAAGTGCGTTCCCATCATCGCGAAGAAAGCCAAGGAGAGAAGAGAAAGGAGGAACACGATTTTAGGAGAATGGGAGACGAGAGAGATGTGAGAGCGGGAGAGACTAGGAAAGAGCGAGAGAGAGTGGAGAAAGTGAGAGAGACGAGAAGGACTGAGAGAGAAGAGAAAAACCAGTTCGCACGAATGGAGTTTTTGAACCTGTTCGAACCATATGTTCTATCATCGACCTTGTGGCCGCGATGTACGATTCCTTTAAAAGTGACGGCCGCAACAACTTGGCCCGAGTCGCCACTTTTGTTTCTAACGACTGCGCCTTTTCTCAAACGTTTCGCACGGGCGCCACTTATGAAAGTACATGCTGCCATTATCCTATGGTTAATAGTTCAAGTTGCTACTTCTAGAATGTCATAACCGCTATGGTTTGATGCCATCTTCTTATGAACATTAACCTTCGAGCATATGCAACCCTTGTTTTGGTTCGATTAGCTAAAACTCTTCTTTTATGACCCTCAAAATGATCGGTCCTCCTCATGACTTTAAACTGACTAGTCGATCATTTCACGACCTAAATGACGAAAACACGAGAATTATGCTCAATGATACTTCCAAGTAAGCAAAGTTAAGAATTCGATTCAAAACTCAAGAAAGCACCAAAAACCTCCTAGCCACGACATTCATATCCTCACGGTCGCTACCTTTTTAAAAATTCTAGAACAGGCTGCGACTTCCTTTGTCACGATCGTCACTTTCTAAAAACTCTAAACCTAGCCACAACTTTTGAAAGTCACGATTGTCACTATCAATACAAATAAAGGACGCGGTCGACATTGTACAAAAGCAAAATGGTTGTGACTGCCATTTTGACACCTTTTAAGACAGGTGACAGCATTTCAAAAGACGTTTGGGCTCTTACCTTACCTATAAATAGGCAATATTTTGCACAAAAATGAGAGAGAGAACAATCTAGATGCCCAAGCTCTACCAAAAATAATCCCCACCCGATATTATGATAATCATACGATACACTCCCTTGCCTAGTTCATGATTTTGCTTGTGCCTGTGAGGCCTTGGAGCACGTTTGGCATGGTAGTATCCTATTCTAGCATTTGAAGAGGCATTCAAGGTGGATATTTACATGAGGTAACCTTAGGATCCCATGATATTTTTTCAAACCCCTATTTCTTCTCTTTTAGGGGTATCATGGTTAAGGTTTCTACTGGTTTTGTCATTTCATTATTTATTTTGATAAAAAAACATGTTTGTATGAGTTTTCTTTATTAAATAGTATGTTTGTAACTCTTTGTTTTGTGTAGAATAGTATATTTTGATTCATTTTCGTGTTCACTAGCACACTGGACATTTAAAAAACTCTATGTGATTTTAAAAACATGATGGCTGCGATCCTTGGTTGTCACAGTCAGGTGTTTTGTTAACTTAAAGCAACGACCATTATTTATTTTATCCTAGCCGCATCTTTTTCTCTTTACTTTGTCACGATCGGAACATTCTATTGCTACGGTCATAAGCTTTTTGTAAGAACAGTAATATAAAAAAATGTGTTTCAAGCCTCATGTTATTTATTTTAATGTTCTATACCTTTTGTTTTCTTTCTTTTGGTAATAATGCTACCGTAAGGGATGAGGGGTAGTCGATCTAGCCTTGACAATGTGGGCTATGATCTCTGCCCCGGATATCCCATTCACATGAGTTTATTTTGGACATTGCATGTTGAACAACCCCTTTGAATCTCAAAATACCTTGGCCGCAACCTTCTGGTTGTCATGGTCGTGACGTCTTTTATCTTAGTTTCTCGTAGTAACTCTATATTTGTCACAATCACCTATTTTGTAACTTATTTTGTCACGGTTGTAACATTTGTTGCCACAGCCATGAGCTTTCTACATGTCCAGTAGCTTAAAAATTATGTCTAAATCTTTTTTGTTCTTTTTGTACAGCCTGTATATAGCATGATTAGAGACAAAAATATTGTTGCATGTCCCTTGGGATTTACTTGTTTTATTTAGCTTTTCATCGCATGTTTTTTGCTTTTCTTTACTCAAATTATACGTGTGACATGCCTAGAAATGATAACCAACATGTCTGACCTTCAGGACCGTAGTTAAGGTTTTTGCTTCTTTGTTTATTTTTGTTTGAACTCTCTTCAACCATGTATTTTGTATTTGCTACTTTTAAAAAGTTTACAACACAAATCAATATTGACAAAGTAGAGGGCAACCTCCTGATTAGACAAGAAGGATACCAAACACCTTTCCTTTTCATATCTTAGCTCCTGAACCATTTTTTTTAAGGATGGTAACGGG
>JAOTRH010027587.1:0-21435 GCA_034768845.1 Heliamphora exappendiculata | reverse complement strand
CCCCCCCCCCCCCCCCCCCAACCTCTTTTTTTTTAAGAAGAAAGATTGAAGTGGCTTCTAAAATTATTATAATGACAAGTTGACAACCAACATAGGGGAATAGCAATAAGCAGAAGCTAGAATTTCAAAAACAGTGAACCTGTAATTTTATTTTTTTTTGTGTGGTTGAAAGAGAATGAGTTAACCTATCTTGATTCTTGAAAGTGAAGAATATGTTCATAAACTCAGCATATGCCAAACATGTTTGAACAGAATAATTTACAGGGCAACAAAATTTCAATCAGACCACAGACAGTATTCAAAAGAAGAAAAAGCAAGAGCAGTCAACCCCCTGTGATGACCAACAATGAGAACAGTTATAAAACCACAAAATGTCCGCCGACACAGCAACTAAAGGTCCACCTACACTAACACCATTATATTTTGTCTGCTACGGCATCCAATGTCTCGAGTCATTTTAAACAGAATACAACCTGAAATCAAATCAATATATTCCCCACACATTTATGTTTTGCTTGGTCTATATCACCCTACATTTATGTTTGCTTAGTCTATTTCACCCCACACGGGCAAAACAGAGCTTTTCTTTCACTCCAGAGCTATTATAGCGAAAGAGCTACTATTCCATAAGCTAAGCCAGACGGAGGAATATTTTTTCAAAAAGAGATTTTCTAATTGCGCCGGACTGATGTACTTCTCCTCTTGGCTTTGCTTTAATGTTTGCTTGGTCTAACAGTAGTTGCCAATTTTTCAAGGTCAATCATGCATGATGCCTCTAGGTAACACAATTGGACCCCATGTTACTCGATCTGGTGTGAGGAATGAGAACATGATACACCACGTGTTTTAAATATCTAATGATATTAGAATAAGGAAACACCCAAATTGATGAAACTGTAACACTTTCTTTTTTTCTCCAAAACCCAATAAGATTCACATATTTACCAAAATATGTGAACCTGTAAGATCAGTCCATCCAATTAATTCAAGAAAGACCATGTCCTTTAAACAACTCCCAACTGTTTCAACGGTCTTCATCAACGATGAAAATTGAAAAATGATATTCGTGGAGTCCATTTTCTCCCATTGTCTCTCATTACAATGTCTAATTGTAATTGTTGTTTTAACACTTTGAAGGGAAGGGGACAAAGTGTTATAAAAATAGCAAAATTAGCACATGCATTACATGTGCCTTGAGGCTAGTTACTACAATAGGTTAGGCATATACCGGTTATACTATTACAATTTAAGGTCCGTCCAAATGTAAGAGCAATTCTTTTTAAATAATTAGATATAAAAAAAATCTATAATTCTTTAAATGAAAACTGAACAAAGGAAAAACGTTTCAAGGCCCACTATGACATTTTGTACCCACTAAAACTCCATTCTCTCTAGTTTTCTTATATAACCTCAAAAAGAAAATTTATAAGGAAATGTATAGGAAAGATTTTTGGGATAGGTTTGGATCATTAATTTCACCTTGTTAGAAAGGAAATGTACTATTGTTAAGAACGTGAGTTCCAAAACTTAAATTTCTAGGATATTAGCATTTTTTTGTAACACTGCCATAAATGGTAAGAAGTAGATACATGCGGAGTTCACTTATAGAAATGAAGCCACATTCATTGCTTGCCTAAAAGTACACCCAGTTTAATCTCCACTAGCGGAAGTTTGGGAAGGTACTCAGGGTGCAGAGCTAACCTTTGACCATAAGTACAAAGTGGCTATGTGAGATTCAAACATACAACCTCAAAGTAATTAGGCTAAATTTTAACCATTGAACAATTGATCCTTTTGCATCTATTGCTTGGCGATTAGTGTAACTGGGAAGCCAATAGCCTACAAGGTTGCCAGTAGACTTGCTTGACCTATTAAAATGCCAGTATAGACTTCTCGGGCCACCACTTGGGATGAGAATAGCACAGCCCACATGCATCATTTGACAATTGTTAGCGCGGTGTTGAGGCTTTAGAAGCCTAAAGTCAAGGCTACGGATTCCACGATCATTAGAGCCCTTTTGGTCCAAAGAAAAATGAGAACCATAGTCTTTAGGAGTTTCAAAATTTCTGGACTTTGGTTACAATACCTATCCATGGATCTTGTTTTGGATCAAGTAGTTAAATGGATCATCATATTTAGATTATGTATTCTAGAATAGTCTTAGGGATGAGTCATTGTTTCCCATTTTGTAGACCTGCTCAAAGTTGGAATAGGATCAGACACAAGTCCATATATACCTGCATAAATCTTCCTATGCATTAAGATTTTTGATTGGGCACCAAAACCTATTAATTGCCTGCAACTTAGGCCCTCAAACTACCAGTTCCCAAAAATAAAAAACTGAAAAGTTGAAAATCATGTTTGTTTTTGTTCCTCTTTACTTACAAGACCTACACTCTTTCTTCTATCACTTAAAACCCCTGGATACACAAGCTTATCATCATTTTGTCAACATAATCCACCCATAAGGCGCCATATTTTAAGCATTCAAAGCTGTCCTACCTCAACGAAACGCTAAAGGATATATGGTTGATGTAAGAATAAAAAATATCAAATTAAAGTTCATAGAAACTGGCATTTCATCTATGCTTCAATCAAAACTAAAGTTAATAGAAACAGGCACTGGATCTATTCTGAAATCACTACTAACTTGGGAAGATGATGCCATGGTCTTCGGACTCAGTGAAAGAGAAGCATTAGGCAACATGTGCGCAGCCATTGGATCATTGAGATTTGGTGCTGGCCTGCAACAAGTAAAACCGGAACAACTACTAAACTAAGTAAACTAAAATGTGACGAAAGAGGGCAGAGAGAGAAATGTTCTAACAGACCTAACAACTGGTTCTTGAAATCGAGAACCAATGCTTGAACCACCAAATTTACAATTGTCTCTATAAAGGAAATAAAGAGAAAAAAAAAAAGGAAGAAGAAGAAAGTCAAAAGAAGGTTAATTTCTAACTTTTGCTTATCATAAATAGCTTAAAACAAACCAGAAAGAGCATGCATTTGTGACATGGAAATTGTAATCAAACCAAAAAATAAAAATTAAACAAAGAAACAATCTACTGAGAAGAGAAATTGCCTTGACTCTCCCATTCTGGGTTTCTTAGGATCCGCAAAACGAACGATCAATGGCTGCTCACATCCCTGAATACACACACACACACACACACACACACACAGAAACTAGTGAGAAATTAGATAACCATCACTATGAAAAATCAGAAGAGTGAGATGTAGGCATGTAGCGAAACTAGTGAGAAATTAGATAACCATCAATATGAAAAATCAGAAGAGGGAGATGTAGCGAGTAAATTAATACCCTCATGATGTAAGATCCACTTAGAGCATTCATTGCAGCTACTGCCATATCTCTATGAGAAAACTGAACAAATCCACATCCTAGAAAAAGCAGGAATAACCATGCCAGGGTCACTTAAATCAGCACAAACTACCACTGAAACCATCACATAAGAAATCATAAAGGTAGACATGGCAATACAAGCAACCTGAGCCAATAGTACGACTAACCACCTTGCTTTAGAAATGTGTACAGAGACTTGAATTAAATGATTATTTGATCTAGAATAAGCACAAGCTTCACTGAAACCTTCAAAGAAGAAATAACAAATGCATTTGGCTGTACAGGTAACAAAAGCCGATAGGACCAGATTTACTTTAGAAATGCATGACAAAGACTCTTTTTTATAAGTAAATGCAAAAAGTCTAAAGATTGGACATGAGAAACAAAATTAAACAGTAATAGCAATGGCCGTACCACGACTTTGCTTCAGGTCATCACGCACAATATAGACATCTTCCACGTAACCAAAAGCAGAAAATATCTGAGAAAACATTAGTACCGATCTTATAACCTTGAAAGAGCCCAAAAGAGGAAATACACAATTTTTTAATGATTGAAATTTCACTAAACAGAATGAATAAAATAGGATATTCACTCATTATCCTTTGAATAAGAAGAACCCATAACAAGGCTCAGTTACTCAGAAGTACAGGTCATTTCTGTATTGCCAAAAAAATGGTAGTACTCTGGCGATTTATGCTCTGGAACATATGTTGCAAAATATGGTAGGGTTGGTTCCAGAACAATGAATTTGGCAATCCAAAGTGATCCGCTAAGTTTTTCCTATTTGTTGAAAGAACAATAAAAGGTAAAATTAGGGTGTTAATTAATTGTAATGCCCATCATTAGTATATATAGAGAAATAACTAACATTAAAATAATAACCAAGTTGTGTGAATGTGTGATAGGTACTCGATTTGTTTATACAGGCATGCAAATTGTTGATATCTTTACTAAACTTTTGTACAAATTGCGATTGCAATTACTATGTAACTAGTTGGGCCTATGTGACATATAGTGCCTAGGGGGAGTAATAGGTGTTATTTGGAGAACATATTTAGTAGTTGCGGATAATATAGTCAGTCAAAGAATTCTGTTTCTCCCTCACATTTGAGAGGGGGAAACTTACGTTGATTGTTTATGTAAATAACATCACTATACTGGAAATGATGACAAAGGCATTGATTAGTTCAAGGCCATTTTTTTAAGTGAATTTAATACTAAAGACCTAGACAAACTTAGGTATATACTAATGTAGCCAAATCTAAGAATGGAATCAAATTGTCGCAAAGAAAATATACCGTGTATATTTTGGAAAAGATGGATTTGTTAAGTCAAAACCAATGAAGGCACCAATGGATCCTAACGTCAAGCTTTGCAACAATCAAGAGGAATTATTAACCAGGTTTGATAAGTATCGCTGCTTGCGTGGTAAGCTAAACTATTTTAGCATTACCTGTCCAGACATATCATTTGTTGTTAGTGTAGTTAGTCAATACATGTAAAACACTCTTCCCTTACACATTGGAAGGCGGTGATTAGTCAATACGTACAAACTCCTCTCACCTTCCACATTGAGATGCAGTACTAAAACTGTAAATACCTTAAAGCACATTAAAACTCATCCTGACCGTTGCCCCATTCATAGAGCTAATGATTACTTACATGTTGAGAGTCAGACCTTGGATTCAAATTGGGCAGCAAAGCCATCAAACAGGAAATTTGCTACGAAATATTATCCTACATTTCCAAGTGATAATCTTGTCAATTGAAAAATAAAAAGTAGATGGTTATCACAAGCAATTGCTGTCGATGGCAAGAGCTTGGACTTGGGTTTGACTAGCGACTAATTTGTTGTGACCACTAGATCGATTGTTGATGATAGATGAGGTTAGTAGGTTTACCAAACGACTTTTGATGGGTTTGCGATGGGAATCAGTGGCAACATTGACGGAAGGTGCGATGGTGGCTTTTCTTAGTAATGACGGCCTTTGGTGAGTTTCATGGTTGTAGGCCTTTGTAGTTGTGGTTCAGTGACAGCGACCTTAATATGGTTGATTGACAACTGTACAAATCGTATTAGTGCTGTGATGGTCCATGATCGAAATGATGAAAGCCGAAAAATTATAATGTTAATTAACCCTAAAGCACACAATTAGTATATCTAGAGACAGAAACAACTAACATTATAATAACTTATAATCCCTTCAACTACTAAATTTGTTCTCAAATAACCCCTACATTTTCCATAGGAGAGAGAAACCATGTTACAACCTAAATTCTAAACACAATGGAAGCAAAAGAAAATATTAAAAAAATGGCCATGATTCCTGAAATGTATTTACATGAAGAATTTGGAGGAAAAAATTTATTTTTATTCGATGTTGTTATCTATAAAATCCTACCCCTATCGTACAACAACTTAGGGCATGTCACATGTGGCATATAACAATTACTCGCAGCAAATGTAAGTGCGAGAATGGCAACTTGCAACAATCACTCGCGGAAATGCCAGTCCTACAAGAGACAAGAAAGGATTCGAGTACATAAGAAGCTTGAAACAAATGTGAGTGCCTTTAGAGAAACAAGTGTCACAGGTAAGCAGCATGCACAACTGCCTACATATCAAGCATAAGCTAGCCTTGCACACATATGCATGCATGTTATATCTTAAGAAACAGCAACTCGTAATATTTTCCATTTGGATGGACCAGAAAGCTAATAGCTTGGAGCATACTTCTTCAATTTCCCATTTGGAAGCTTGCTTGTTTATGCAACCAACATACAATTTGTACTCATGTGCCCCCAAACCCCCTGCCACGAGGAGAAAAGATACATCAGCTAATTCAATAAATGGCATTCAAGAATAAGAAAGCAAAAATGGGATTCAAAAATAATAATCTGGTCACTGGAAGGGTTCAAGTCACTCTGGTCACTGAAAGGGTTCAAGTCACCAGTCGCCCCTCCACAAATCAGAATGAGAATGGTTTAGCAAGGGTTTATTTCTCATGTTCATTCATCACTCTAACTTGGGATAGTGGTCCCAACACGAAATCACCACATTTTATATCTTTATCTATGTGGAAAGTAATGAAAAGAGAATTTTTGCTACAGAGTTGTCTAAGAGCTTCAAAGTCTTAAACTAAATTTCTCAATTGATTGACTTTTGAAAATTAAGAAATACACATGGCATAAAACTAATAGCAACCATATCTAATTTGGATATCTTTAAACAACAAATCAAGTCCTATTGGTTACCAAAATTAAAGCCACAAGACCTAATCCTATTGGGTGGATCATTTAAAATAGCAAAAAAAAATTAGAACATTGCACGCATACGAATCAAAAAGAAGGCACATCAAGATTTAAGTGTTGGGGATTGAACCCTGCATAGAGCAAAATAACACCCATGGAAAATATCCAAAACATGTTTAAAGGATATAGCAGCTGAAGGATTTGACCCAAGAGGTAGGGGCAAAGTCCTGTTTCCCTCCACCTCAGGAGTCAAAATCTTCGGACTTGACTAGGGGATTCAAGGTGTTGTCAAGCACCATGCCGCGGTAGAGCGGGGTAGGCCGGTTTAGTTAGAAAGAGGAGGCCAATTCAGTTATTAATCCTTCGTACTCATCAAGTTCTTTTGATAAACAAAACCAAGAGCTTGGTTTTATCAGTGGACTTCGGCCAGGAGAAACTGGCTTGAATGCTGTATACGCCAAGCCTAAGCATGACATCCAGTTTGTATTTTCACTGGTTGACCTAATGACCTGACTATAAACTGGCCCCAGGTAGCCTTACCATGCCCCATTTTTTTAAGAAATTACAATACCTGGCTTGAACTTTAAAATCAACTTGCAGTACTTCTGCACTACCAGCCAACCATCAATTGATGATTTTAGTAACGTGCTTAATATTTCTCTCATCTATGTAGAGAAAAATATAAACAAGAGCTGAAAATTTTACTTCCTTTTTCTCTGGGACACTTCTCCCATCCTCTAAATCCCAAAACTTCTGAACCTACCTTCCACTAGCACCGCGATATCAAATTCTCACAAGGAAAACATGACTCTTGGGTAAGAGGGAGAGAAACAGACAAGGAGTACGGAGGCAGGGGAGGATTTAAATTCAACTGTAGGGATTTCATGAGGGAATTAATCACTGGGGAAGGAGGGAGGACCAATGTAGACTAGAAAAGAGGGATCAAAGTGACTGACAGTAGCAGGGTTAGTGGTTGACTGGGGAAGTTGTAGGGGTGGCAAGTGGAAGCGGAATAGAAAGCAAGAGGGGCTAAGAGTTGTCAGCAAAGGTAAAAATACAGGAAGATCTAGAGGCAATGTCAGGTGAGGGTAGAGACCAATTTGGGGTGGCTCCAAAAAGGGATCACACAGTAACTCTCCGAAGACTCCCTCTCGTGTCCTCTCCATCACATTCCCCAATATATTTTTTATTTTAACTAACTTTAATTGGGCTTCAAAAAAAAAACAGAAGGGTAATCATAAATTGAAAGTTGTGTCCACTATGTCACTCGACAAACTTTGATATCAAGATGGCTATAATTATGAAAACCTCGGAGGCAGAGTGCTTTACTATAATAAGTGTAGCTTTTATATTAGGGTAAATTACATTGACTTCCCCTTAGATTAATTAAAAATGCAGACACCTCCCCTCAAGGTTATTAAATTATATTGACATATCTTCTGTTTTACTTATCACCATCAGATTCTCCTGTACCAACAGTGTTAAAATTACTAACAAAAAATGGCTTCAAATCATCATCTTTCTTCTAAAAAATTCATCTTATACCCTCTCATATAAAACAAAAGTGCTAAATAAGAAATAATCATTCTTAACCCTTACTTCCAGTGAGCATCGATCGACCAAGGTTATTTGTTTCTCTGTTCATGTACATGAACACAGAAAACAGAAAGGAGTTTGGTGTGCATGAGTTTGGTGCATGAGATACCACCACTGACCACAGTGAACAATAACACGCCATCCACCACATGAACAATACTGCCATCAAACCACCATTGCCGCAAACCATCACCATCCAACCCATTTCACCACCGAAACCCCACCCCACCACTATCCAAATCCACTGCTGCACCACCAACCAAATCATCACCATCCAAACCAACCCAACCACCACCACAACCCACCTTTACCACCACCAACCAACCACCACGTCAAAACCCCTAAAACCCATATCACCCACGATAAAAAAAATAGAAGAGCCACAAAGTCACGACAAATATAACCAGAAAATGGGAATATGAAAAATGAACAAAACTCAAAAATACAATCACCCCACCTCTGACCCCCATCATTGCACAAGCCACGAAGTCACAGCGAGCTGCCTCATCCTCATCGGATTGAATGGGAAGATGAAAAACGGACACCCACCACCTATCACATTCGCCATTTTCTCATCAACTCAGTGCTCCAAAATCCAAATCATTGATCCCATCAGAGGCCACCGCCTTTTTGTACCCACCGACTGCCTTTCCTCTCTCCTCTGCTTTGCAACCCTACATCGATTCATACTACCCATCCCATGGCCTAAAGATCCACTCTCACATTCTAAATTGGTTTCAAACCTAGCACCAACATTTCCATCAAGCTTCTTATACTACACATAAAATCTAGTTGTTTAGCCTGTGCGCGTCAGATGTTCGATTAATTGCCTACACAAACCGCTATCTGATTTCTAGTTTATAGAATATAGGCAGGTCTTAGGATCTGCGTAAGCCGCTGTTTTTATTTTAGGGCTAAATTGTTTTTGTTTAAAAGAAATTAGTTTAAAATTTTTTGAGTTAATTAAGGGGTAAAGTAGTAAAATATCATCTTCCATTAACGTCATCCACCTGACTAAACTGATAAGGGAGGCTAATGTTATTTCAATAACCTGAGGAGAGCTGTGAGTATTTTCAATTAACCTAAGGGGGTCAATGTAATTTACCATTTATATTATAATTTCTTCAATTTAATTTATCCGTAGTGCTTAATGAACCATAGTTTGAAATTTACATGATTTATTTCATTATTTTGAAAAAAAAAAGTTATTTTGCTAATGTTTAATTTCAAAATAATTTTTGTTCACATGTTTTAAGCCATGCACAGTGCACATTTTATGTTAGTTCTTATTTAATGCCAAGCCACTAAGTTCTCTCTGCATAAAGAAAAATTATTCTCATTAAACTAAAAGATTAAACCCTCACCACAGATGAAATGCTTTCTGAGTTGGACAAGAAAGCCTATCTTGTATGACATAATCTGTCCTTTTTAGTGCTGTAAACCAACATCAACTTTCTAAGTTGATAGATTACTAGGTGGTGGTTGTTGGTTTAGGTAAAATTAAAACAAGAGCAACTAAATAAAACATTAGAATACATTCCAGTTTTCTAAAGCATAAAAATGCAATTTAAGAGGTAAAGAAAGCGATTCGATGTTGGATCCAACGGGCTAAGATGACCCCGAGATGTATGATATGGCACTTAAGGTACTGTGATTATGACTCCCATATGATGTATTGATTCATGATGATAATTTTGTTCAGATTATTGTGATAGCATGTGAGATTATTGTTCTTTGATTACTGTTCTGACCAACTTTATTAATGAGATACTAGTATTATCTTGATTCCGAGACCTTCCTCTTAGACATATCATTTGATTCCTTTTGATACCTTACTTATTCTTATTACTCGTATGCCATATTTTATTATTTCCTTCCTCATACTTTTCATTCACGGGCTGTGAACTTATGCCATTCATAAACATTTTTCAGGTGAGCTGTCGGGACATTAGAGAAGGACTCTATTATTGCATACCCACAGTTGTGACCTCATAGGATTTCATGTAGCATTGTAGCATAATATTGCATTATTATCATATATTGAGCCTATTTTGAGATGTATGGATCAGATGAGTAATGTATCAGTAATAGTTTTGTACACAACTGATCATATGATTATGTTGCAGTTCAGCGTTATTGGTTTTAGCTCATTTGATAGTTCAAGCTTGGTTTTAGACTTGCGTGGCCCATTGGGCCAAGGCCTGTGGTGAACGGATGGCCATGCCTCCGGAATTAGAGCGTGACGATTTCTCTCTCACTTCTCAATCTTTCTTCACCATCTTCTTCCTTCAAACCTACTTCTATATTTTACAATACAACTTAGTATCAGAGTAATCCAATCCAACCCTAAGCCCTTGTTTGGCGTCTCTAAAAAGTTGGCTTTTAAGCTAGACTGTCTAGCATCTCTAAAAAAACCACTAATTTTTTTTCATTTCGTTTCCCAAGGAGAAAACTAATACACATCTCAAACACTTAACTTTTTTTGAAATGAAATGTCTATAATATCCTTAATTAAAAAGTCAACTCTATTACTAAAAACAAAAATTCATGCCATTATCAAAACACTGCAACTTAGCTTGTGTTTGACCTAACTTTTTTATAAGTTTTTTGGCTTTTTTGTAAAAAAGTAAATGTGAAAAAATGTGAAAAAAAGCCAATTGATTACAATGGAAGGCTAACCAAATATGCTTTTAAGAGGCTTTTAAGCAAAAAACCTTCAAAAAAAGCTAGGCCAAACAGATGCTTAAAAACAAAAAGTAAAGAGAATATTAGACAATTTAACAAAAGTCAAAAAGAAAAAAGATACCCTAAAAAAAATATCCCAAACAATCTAACTTTTTTTCTTATTCTTTTTTCTAAAAAAAGCTAAGTCTCTTAAAAACCAAGCTTTTTAGACATTCCAAACAAGAGCTAAATAAAGTCGCAAAAGTCGGTAACCAGTTTTGAGTTGTTCTTGGTACGCTGACATCCTCAGTCATACAATGACATCGGCATGTCATCATCAACCATGCGGACGACGATCGGCAAAGACTACATGGCTTGAATTGTCTCGATCTCCTAGTGATTATAATGATTTTTGCAAATTTGTTTGAATCCATCTAAGATGTTTTACGAGTTTTAGAATGTTTTTCAAAACTTAGAACCATAATTTTGTGATATACAAAAATACCATGGGTAGCGTAAACACTCTCTAACAAATACATCTTTAGATTGAAAACTTACCAAGGCGCTCACGTTCCCCATCAGCATATCTAACTTTCAATGGAACCCCTCCCTGTATTGAAAAAATTGAAAAAACAAAAGATACATGAGACAATGTAGCATTGATCCCTTAATTGGGATATACAAACGCAAAGTTCTCGCTGCTGCTCTGAGGGTACTCACTGCAGGAAAAATATATTGATTGTGTAATGCTCCAATAGCCCGGTCAGCTTCCTCTAATGTTGCATACTTTACAAAACAACATTCTGCAAAGTAAATATTTTATATGCCAATTCCATCCAGAGTAGGAATGAAAGCATGTAAAATTATGCTATAGTACGTCTATATAGCAGACATGAAAGTATATGCATGCATGCAAAACATGAAAATGAAGGAGGCAGAAGTAGAGATCACCCTAAAGAAGACCCGTCATGTATTTGTTGAAGTCAATGACTACATCACAAGCAATTCGTTACTCGGTATTCGGAAAAGTCGTACGCCAACTATTTGGGGTTGACTACATGTGTCATGCTTTGCTTTCCACTCAGTCAAGGACTGTAACTTCGCTTAAACCACAAGCTAAAATATCTATCATTTTTAACTCAACACAACGCTATTATGGCCTTCCTTCTTCCCGTATCATTAACTTAATGTGAACTTAATTGAACTAACCCATAGTGAGGCTTGAACCTTCACTTTAAGGTTGATCACATGCACTCGAGAAACTGAGGCACATAGGCTCTCTTATTCGGTTGCTTTGTTAAGAATTGGAACATAAATCCCAAATTCATGGTATTTCATCCCTAGAATTAAGCTCATGAAGCAAATATGAACCTATGGTATGATCCTAGAGCTTCACAAACAACAACAAAATGGGGAAAAAATAAATAGAAACCTCCCATCATCGTTGAATGGCAGTCGTCAACGTGTAAAAGAGCACAAGATAGCACCTACAACCTGTCAAAAATATAATGCAATCTAATGTGAAGCCATGCAGAAGCATAAAGGTTCAATTTTTTGGGACATCTGGGCCCTTAATTTCAAAGATGCCAACATCATAGCATCACATGTCACGTTAGCATGCATTAAAAGAAATGCACTACATTTAGACTCAAAAAGATCTAGAAATAATTTGACGCGTAGAGATCTACACAATCACTTTGCACAAAGAAATTCTCGTAGCACTCGTATGGAATTCATCTTTCTTTATCCTCTGAAAGGACAAGGGAATAACTAAATCTAAAACTGAGTGCAAAATGCATACACGACTTAACAAGGAGCATATCTTGAAGAAACATTTTGTTTTTTGTTTTTTTTCTCTTCTTTTTTTGTGTGGGCGGTGTTGTGGTGTTGGAGATCTACATTCTACCTTTCATTTTGAAAAATACAATTCTAAAAATTTGCATCAGAGCAGGAATAGAGATATACAAACACAAATTATTATAACCTTAATAGCTAGAATATATTAGGTTCCCAATAGCTTTGAGGCACAAAAAAAAACTTAGAAATAATACAAACAAAATAATCACTAGTTAGACATGAAAAACCAGCTCATTCCATAGAAAGTAAAACTTGAAACAAATACATTGAACAGTGCACACAATTCAAATATAAGAAAAGTTATGTGACTAAACAATTAAACGAGAAATAAATCATGGAAATTGAAAGATTAACAGCTAATGCTGCTATCATTTAACATCATAAATTGGGTGAGCCATATGTCAACTGAATACATACTTTGCATCGACAAATATTTCAGATGAGTATATTGAATCTACACCAACATTACTCTTGGTAAGTTCCTCTTCAGAGGAAGACACAGACAAGCATTTCACAGAAACATGCCATTCTGAAACGAACAAACATTCCACCGAGGTATCCCCTATATTTACAGGGAAAAAATTGCAAAAACTGGCAGTTTCTAGACTAAATTCAAACGTACCTTGTTGTTGGCCAGTTCTCTTATCCTTAAGTAAAACAACCTCAACAATGTTCCCATGTTCCTCAAACAAAGAGCGAATCTAACATGAAAGAAGCAATTAGCAATTCTTTGGAGGTGGAGATTTTAAACTAGCATATATGACAGCAAGAACATCTGCGCCAAGGAGTTAGGCGTGGGATATATATATATATATATATAGAGAGAGAGAGAGAGAGACAGAGAGATCACAGGTTGATAACTGTCTTAAATCCATCATGAAAAACTAAAACTGTTCGATATTTAGAATAACTGTTTTATATGAAAGAGCATTTATTTGATAATATTCAAATGAATTATCCTATGGAGAAAAAAAAGATTTGGAGGAACAACGAGCAAGATGTCAAGGGATTAAACCACACCCTATTTCATATGTGGGAGACCAAATGGTTCCCATCCCACTCCCGGCACTAACAAGCTCACAGAGAAAGAAAGGCTTCGTGTTAAGGCACAAAAGTTACAACAAAATACAAAAATACGAAGATCCAATTATGTATTTATATGCCAGCCACTGTAGGCCATAGACGGACAAAAGAACACAAATATTCAACCAACGAATGTAACAAAAGTTTATCCATGGGTCACCAACAAACCAAATATAACAGGAATACGTGCTACAGATGATACAAGTTACCTGTTCTTCCGTCACTGTTCTTGGTATGCCTCCAACATAAAGTTTCACATAACTGCCACCATCAATATAATCTAAGAAAACTATAATTTCAGTAATTTTTATTGAAAGAATGATACAATAATATTAATTATGCAGAGGCATACGAAACTATACTGGATTTTACATGACCAAAAACCACAACTGTTCGTTTGAATTGGTGATTTGAAAAGAAAAGAAAAGATATGATTGTGTTATCACTCCAATCACTTGTTTCGATAACTAAACAGGAGAGAAATGGAAATAAATTGAGAGATTTGGTTCTCTCTCAAAACCAACTTTTTGAATCTCTTTATAGGTAGAGAGATTTGAAAAGAAAAGAAACAACTTAAATGCACTTGTTTTGTGATGCCAATATTTGCCCTCCAAATGCAAATGGATGAAGTACTTTTAGTACAAAATTTGTTTAAATTATGTAAAACACTCTTTCTTTTCTTTTCTCTTGTGTAAATTAATCAACAAGATAGGAAAGAATGACAATCTTTTCTCTCTTTTTTATCCAAATAAGATGGAGAGAAAAACACAATCTTTTCTCTTTTTTCTTTTATTACTCAAGTAATCTTTTCTTTTCTCTCCTTGGTTCCCAAACGAGCTGTAATTCTCGTGTGCAAAATTACAAAGTCACCGCCTGTATTGAATTTGAAAAATTCATATTAATTGGCCAAGAAAGAGAGACCAAGATTCTCGTACAATAAACATCGCAAGATAATGGAGGCTACAAGAGAGAAAAGGACGAAGAACTGAAGGAAAAGAAATATGATACAAATGCGCACCTGTAGATGCTCCGTGACTGGAGTGAGAAAACTGTCTCTTCCTCCCGGAAACAGGCAATGAATGGCCGGGATTAATGTCTCCCCCACTGCCACCGACTGAGACGTGTTCAGAGTTAAAATCTTGGAAGTGGAGCTGGTAGTGGTGGTTGGGGTTATGGTGGTGACGGTAGTGGTAAGGGCGGCGGTGGTGATGGGGGCCGTCGCCGGAGAAACCACCTCTGTATGTGTCGAAGTTACGGTCATGGTGAGGGGGAGGATCGTCGGAGGACCAACAAGACGTCGCAGAATGCGAATTGCGGTGAGAATCGGAGAAATCTCCGTACCGCTCTCCTTTCTGTCTCTCTGTATCCATCTGCAAACAAAATTCCCAACCCTAGAGTCCAAGCCAGAAGGAGATCACTCGTGTGATTAAATAAATGTTGTAAGAAATATAAAATTATACCTTGCAAGAAAAATTAAATTAAATTTTTTACTAACTTTCTTTCACTGACTCTATTTGGTTTAGTTTTTTTGTAATTTTTTTTTTAGTAAATTGTAATAATTTCTCTTAAAATTTTAATTAAATACAATTAATTTTATATTTTTAAATAAATTACACTGACACATCTTAACAATTAATGTCGTTAACGGAATGAATAAAAAAATTACGACAGCATTAAATTTGTGTTAAGGTTAAAAAAAAATAAAAAGAATAAGTAGTGCAGGCCGAACCCCCTCCCCCAAACGCTGTCACAGTCGACCACGGCTACTGCCACTGCCATTGCCAACACCATTGTCCGCCGTTCATGCCATCTACGTTGATCACCACCACTAGCGACCCCTCGTCGCCACCACCACTAGCGATTTCTCGCCGCCGTTCTATCGCCAAATGGTTGGTCTCTCTCTCTCTTTGCTCTCCCCTCTCCTCTCTCTCTCTCTCTCCATTCCACTAACCCCTCACCACCGATGGGTTTGAGATGGTGGCAGTGGCATGGTGAGGCTGTGGCGGCGACACGATGGACTATGGTGAGTGGTTGGTCAACACAGGACAACGCGGCGTCGCTCATTCTCCTACTCCAATGAGAGTGCGAGCTTAAGTGGAAGAAGCAAGCTTCTAATTTCAAAACTACTATTTAGGCCGTCGTTCTTTCTCTTTCTTTTTTTTTTGAGTTATTATACTCACAATTAATTGTAAAATATAAATTATTTATCGATCGACAATATTCGCTACCCTTTTGATGACCTAACGCTGCTAGTGAACGGTTTCGATCGTCGGTAAATTATTCTGAAAAATTTAAACCAAAATATTATCGTTGTATAAACTTTATAAAAAGAAAAAAAATTATGTTTTAAGGGGCAAAATGGAAATATAATGATCGACAACGTTCACTACCTTTTTGACGACTTAATGCAACTACTTAACGAATTCGATTGCCGGTAAATTACTCTGGCGAATTCAAACTACCATTTTATTGTTTTATAAACTCCATCAAAAGAAAAAGAAAGGCTGCTGCATTTTGAAGGGCAAAATGAAAATAAATTAAATGAGACAACCAGTGACAAACGGAACCCTAACGGTTTATGGTCGACTGTAACAACATTTAAGCATGTAAGGAAGATCAGTGTAATTTGTTAAAAAAATGTGAGATTAACTGTATTTGACCTAAATCTCAGGAAAAGTCTGTGTAATTTACCTCTTTTTTTCATCTTTTATGAAATTTTTTTACTTTTCACTAATTTTTTTACCTTTTCGATTTATCATGATAAAATCTAAAAGTATAGTCGTTTTGAAAAAAGTTAAAAAAAAATCTCATTAAAAACGAGAAAATCCATATAAAAGTTTTAAAGTGATTTTTTTTATCTTGTCTGAATTTTTTTTTATTTTTTGGTCAAATATTTTTATTTTTTATTTTTGTATAATCAGATAAATTTAAAAAATATTATCGTTTGAATTAACATAAAAAAAATTTTACTAAAAAAAACACAAAAAAATTTATCCCAGTAGTGCCTAAATAAGCAAAAAACAATTAATTTCCTTATATATTTTTTTTCTTGCTTTTTTCCCCTTCACTTTTCTATTGTATTAACTTCCTATTTAATTTTTTGAATTTCTATACCGTTGGAATGAAATGAGTTTTAAAATAGTCGTATTACTATTGGTTAAAGCCAAAAATATATTGAAGCTAGTTGCCAATTAGTTTAAATTTTTTTTTTATTTTTTATATTTTTAATTAAAAAGTTAAATTATATTTAAAATAAATTATTTGGTAATTTTGCTTTTATGTTAACTTTTTTCAAGTTAGTTATTTGGGTAGAAAATTAATTTTTTATTTTTTATTTAAAGTAGATATTTTTTCCTTTTATACATTTGATATTAACAATTATACGTAATTAATAGTAGTAGTAGTAAATAAATTATTAATATAAAAATTTATTTTAAAAGTAGCATAAATTTATATTTTAATTTCACTTTTAACTTTTTTATTTTTATATAATACGTACAACCTTAATTTTTTGCATTTTTATATAAAAAAGCCAAAATTACCAATCTGGGCAAGAATATCAAAACAATTTTATAAACGTTTTAGGCTGACTTTTATTTTATCTAAACTAAAAATATTGTTAAGAAAATTTTAAACATATGTCCGGCCAAGGATATAAAAATATTACTAAAAATAAAAAATCGTATAAATAAAAATTATCCCAAACATTAGCCTGAACTTAACGAGTAATTATTCTCGGTTCCGAACCGAGAGTAATTGTTGAATTGTTCTATAGCACTGTATAATATTATTTATATAATATTTTTATTAAATTATGTAATAAAAAATATTTTAAATTAAACAATATGAGTTTAGTTTTGTTAGGTTAATAGGAAATCAAGAGAAACCCACTTAGCTCCGTTTGGCAACTAGTTTAAAATTAATTTTTTAGTTTTTTTGTTTAAAATTTTAATAAGTCAAAAAAAATTAATTTTTTAACTTAAAGTATTTTAGCTTTTTTGATTTTTACATATATTTTTATATTTTTTAAAAATATTATAATTTTTTATTATACACATCTATTTTTTATTTAAAAAAATATTTTAAAGTTTACTTATCAAAATATATCAAGTAAAATTCATATTGAATATAAAATTATCTTTAAAATTTTTAAAAAATTATAACAATTTTAAGAAAGAGATTTTACTTTTTAGCTTAAAACTACTTTAAACATTTAGCTTAAAAGTCACCAATATTCTAACCAAACGAATTTTTTATCTTTTTGGCTTCAAATAGCTTTAAACCAAAAAACTCGACTTAAAATCAGTTGCCAAACGAACTCTTAGTATGTATTATATATTTTTATTTATAAAAAATATTACATAAATAATATCGTATAATAGTTCAGAATTACCTAATAATTTTTTAAGCTCTATAGTTTGCCTGGACCTATGGTCATAGAATTGGAGAATAATTTAATGCGACGACTGTCGCCGTGAGATTATAATTTGAAGATCTATATATTTATTTTTTCATATTTATTTTATGAGTATGAAAGATTTAAAAGATTATATATTTTTTATTTTGAAAAATGTTTTTATTCAAATTAACGTTACTTTTAAAAATAAATACAATATAATTAGAAATGAGCTCTAAAAAATGATAAATTTGAAATTTAATTTATATATAAATGTGTTTTTGCCTTTTTATATATATATTTTTTCAAAAACATAAAACAAGCTTTCTTACATGTTGCGAATGTACTAAAAATATTTATTTTCTTGCATTTTTTGTCAATCTCTCGGTAAATAAATATATAAACAAAATATTTTTTTATCTTTTCAGCGTTTTCTACCTTTCTTTTGTTAATCAAACACACCCATAATGTTTAATAACGTTTCATAGTCTTCTATTATTTTTGTTTATAATAAATAATGTTTTAAGATTTATTTTTCCAAAAAATAAAAAAGAACAGATTTAATATCTTTTAAAAATATTTTTTAAACAAGCCAAAGGTGATAGAAGGGTTCTAGTAGGAGATGAGCCATTTTAAGATAATTATTAAAAATATAAAACATATATATATAGTAACAAAATGTGCTGATAGATAACGACAGTCGCATGTAGTTTGATGACAATGTCTGTTAGTGGTGAGTGATTGAGACGTTTAAAAATAAAAAGTTAATAAAAATGGTCGCTAACAACTAAACATGGTGAAGAGAGAGATAAGCAAAATCCCAAACTATAAATGGTGACGATGATGGTGATAAAAAATAGTAATAAAAAATAATAATTAATGAGTAGAGGGAGTGGCCAGGAAAAAAAAGTGGCAACTAAAAGTGGTATCTTGTAGAAAGAGTTGATGTATAATGGTGATGATCGATTAAGTGGAAGCATAGATGAATGCAATATTAGAGGGTAAAAGTGGTACGTGGGGGTGGCGAATAAAAATAATAATTATAAGTAGTGGCAATAATAATAATCGACAACAATTGATAATGAAAACGGTTGGAAACGAGGTGGTAGTCAACAGAATTTGTCTCTGATAATAATAAAAGATAAAAATCATCGAAGATAAAGTAGATGATGAATGAGTGATTGATAAGTTATTTTTGAAACAAGTGAAAAAACATATATGTTGTTTACAATAATTTAGTAAAATTTCAACATTATTATATTTTTTAATTTTTTAAAAAATGTCAAACACTTATTTTCTTGGAATTAAAAAAAGATAAAATAAAAAAAATCGTAAACTTTATTAAACGGGGCAATCTGTGTCACATGCATTGCGCATGCAATATCTTTTTTGTTGTAATATACTAGTTTTAAATATTTTTCTTAGCAAGATGTGATTTTGTTATAAAAGTACATTATTGTGCATCTGAATAGTAAGTTTCATTCGTGCACAGATAACATTAAAAAATATTAAATATATTATAAATTTGTTATAAAAATACTCATAAAATTAATTTTTTATAAAAAAGTTTAAAACTTCATTCAAGAAAAAGATGTTGAAATTTTTTGAATTCAATTGGCCATTAAATTCTAGAATTCAATTGCAATTAAATTGGCTATTCAATTGACAATTGAATCATGAAAATCAATATCATACATTGCTATTAATTCTTTTATAACCCCTCCAAGAAAGAAATTCTATAGAAAGCTGTCATCACATTCAGTTTTCTGGCAGAGAAAGAGAGGAATACAGCAGTAAGTACAGAGATAAGGTGAAGAGGTGAGATACACATATTCTGATTGCAAACTGTGAGAGAGAGAGAGAGAAAGACAGACGAGGTGCATTCGTAGCCGATTCTTGGTGGTGTTCCAACGATCGTGTCAGCTGTTTTATCCTGAAAGAGTGACGCTGGTGGAAAACCTACAACTCATTCGGTAGACGGTGAATTATTCTATAGAAAATTGCGTTTGCAGGACTTGGCTTGCATATTCTATTCATGTTATTTCTGTTTGTTCAATTTTTCTGTAATTTCAGTTCATTGTAATTGTTGAAAGTTAATAAAGATGTATTTTCTGGATCACCGAGCATGTATATTTTATTGTGGCGTTGAATTTCTCCCAGCAATCTTAAGAATGATTCATTTTAAAAACCTACTCGATTCGGATCTTATTTTCTTCTCCAAAAAATACATGTTTATACTTCTAACATGTTTTGTGAGTATGTTCAGGTTTATGGATTTAATGGATTCATTACAGTATAAGAACAATTATTTTGTCCAGGATAATCAGAATAATCTAAACCACAGTGATTTTCTCTCCTCCATCATCCAGTCGCTGTTCTGACATTTGAGATCTAAACGTTTATGTCGACACCTTTTCTTTTGTGTCGACACTTTTGACACTTTTGGATGTCTGTGTCGACACATCATTTGCTTGTGTCGACCCTTTTTCTAATGGCGTCGACCCTAATCCTTCTGTTGGTGTTGAGCAGAACTCTCGATTCTTTTGTGTTGACATCTTTCTCAGTTTGTGTCGACACATTTCTCTGTGTTGAACTCTCGATTCTTTTGTGTCCACACCTCTCTCTGTTTGTGTCCACACCTATCTCTATTTGGAACTCTCGGTTCTTTTATATCGACCCCTCTCTCCATTTGTGTCGACACATTCACTAGTTGCTGTTTATGTTGAACCTCTCGGCTCTTTTGTGTTGACCCCTAGGCTATTTGTGTCGACACTTTTGGTGGTTGTGTTGACACATTTCTCTGTTTGTGTCGACCCTGGGTTGTTTGTGTCGACACCATTGCTGTTTGAGTCGACACATTTCCTGCTTGTGTTGACACTTTTTTTCTGTTGGTGTCAACCCTTTCCTTCCTGTGTCGACACCTTCCTATGATGCTTAATTGAGATCTGCATAACAGATATCTGATCGGCTAAGGCCATAGGCAGCCGTGCGCGGCTGACCTTCTGGGGTTCGGAAGCACTTGTTATAAGCAATGTTGCATACAGGTCGATCCCCACTGAGGGCACTGCCCTCAAACTCCCGCCTAGGGGCGTTGCCCCTAGGAACCCCGCTAGGGGGCACGGCCCCCTAGAACCCCCACCAGAGGGCGCGCCCCCTGGAACCCCGCCACATGATGGTTTATGTTTGGGAGAATTAAGTTTAGATTGTTAATCTATTCTTA
>JAOTRH010027576.1:0-21436 GCA_034768845.1 Heliamphora exappendiculata | reverse complement strand
TATAAAAGTTGCTTGTCTAACGTGAACAATAATAGATGGCTTACTCTTTCTTTTAAAGCCAATTGCCAAAGGAGGCCTCTGATTATATTTGGGCCCATTATAAGCAATAATACCATTAAAGACAACTTAAGTACTCAATTCAAATGTTATTGTAATGTTTTCCAACAAAGAATATTAAAGCTTGATATTCTAACAAAAAGTCTCATGTCATGGCTATAATACCCTTGAAAGACAACCCATGTTAGCATCACTACTTGCAGTGGCCTTTCACACAAATCATTAGGGGTCAAGTGAATTGATCATGGACAACATTCCAAAGATCAAGCAAGGATTGTCAAGGATTATATGTTGAGGAATGTTTCCAATTCAACGTACCAACATTAGGATCTTGGGTTATGAATGAAACATTGCATTATATTTTGTTTGAAGTTGCCTTTTTAGTTTATGTTTCACTTAGAAAGACAGCGTTAAAAAAATAAAAATTTTAAAATAACACAATCATCATGTGTATATATATCTCTTTTGGTGATTAATTGCCTTGGGTATGTAATAAACAATGAATTGCATTCAATCTATGTGTGTGTGTGCGCGCGCAGCATCCATGGAAGAAACAACAAATTAGCTATTCACGGAAGAATCTCTCCTCTAACAATTTGCGGGGTCCCATTCCAATTGAACTCTCATCAATTGGCAATTTGAATACTCTGTAACTTTTTCAACTCTTTTCTTTCCTCCAACCCTTTTAATGTTCTTCTTTATTCAATGCGTTCTTTGATTTCTAGTTTATTAGCATATTGTTTGATCTTATTTTACTATCTATTTATTTTTTGGTTTGTGGGTGGGGTCAGCGACATATCAAATAACAGGGCTAGTGGTTCCATTCCTTCCTCTCTTGGCAACTTGGAACATCTCTTGAAATTGTTTTTTCCTAGTAAGTAACAATGGCGCATTCTCTGCTTCAAGTTAATACGAGAATTACAATTCCATTCAATTGATGTTATCTTCCTATGGAAAGGATATGCCTTTGCTGAATGTGTATCAGTTAGTAAATAGAATCCTATGGGAGTTGATAAGCAGCAAATCAAAAGATTTAATCTTTGTTTCTCATAATAAGGATGTGGGGATTTTGGTTTGTGGATGGAAAGCCCCTTCAAAGAAGAAAATCTCCCTAGGAAGATTTGAGCAATTCCTCTCATCTGGTTTGGGAGCTTTTAGATTAACAAGACTAGGGATTTGAAATTGGAGCCTAAGACAACCTAAATCTCGTGATTCGATTGTGGACGGAACTGAATCGGCGCTGAAAGGAATGTAAAAGCGCCTTACGGTGATATGAGGGCACTGTAGTAGTGCTTCTTGGCAAGCATGCTCAAACACCGCAGCCTCTAGTGAGGCGAAATCATCTCCTTTCAGAGGAGGAAGAGGGGTGGAATGACGAGGCATGAGCCTTTAACAGCGGAGATGTAACAACCCAAGTGAACCGTTGGCTCAATAACTTGAATAAAGATCCTAACAACGCATTCTAAAATACTTAAGCCCAAGTTATTAGTAGTAGCTCATAGATTTTCTTTATATATCAGATTCAGATTCAGTTTCTATCTCCCCCGATGTGGGATGGGGTATCACAATATGTTCCACTCAAAGACGCGACGCCCTCGTCGCGTGATCCAAGTTCTTTTCCTGATTGGGATGTGGATAGCAGTCCATTATCAGACATAGAGCAGCTCATAAGCGTGTACAAGGCATACAACTTCGAGGCCTCTACTCTTCTCAAGAGCCTCTACTTCTCCTTTATCCACATTGCCACGGAGCCCTAGATGGAAATTAGAGTTGGCTCTGTTACTATTTGTAATGACTCAAGTGAACCATTGGCCCAATAATTTAAATAAAGAGCCTAACAACGCTGTCCAAAATGCTTAAACCCAAGTTATTAATAGTAGCTCATAGGATTCTTTATATATCATATTCAGTTTCTATCTTCTACCAATGTGTGATAAGGTATCACAGGAGACGCCTCTAAATTTATTTGTCTTCTGATGCCTCCGTAGAGGAACTTTCATCCCTGATAGAGAAGAATGCGATAGGGATTTGTGAAGGAACATAGTTCAATGGTTTTGGGCAAGGGATATCAGCGTATTGACGAGTTTGTGCTATAGGAATAGTGCTCGAAGTGGAGGATGATTCTACGATGTTTGGAGGATTACTGAGACGATCGTGTTGGATTTCCAAAAAAGAGGATTGTACTTCTTCTTCAGAGCTACTAGACAAAACTATCCATGTATAGCCGCCAGATATGAGATTAAGCGGCGACGTTGCAAAAGTTCTTAAATTTTCTTAATAAATCCAAAATAGATAATCCTCAATGTAAAACCCTAACTCTAACTAAAGATTCAAGATTCGCAGAGGCAATTGAAACTTAGTCGAGAAACTCTAAAAGAAATCTAGTATAATTAAGTTAGACGAAGATGGGTTACCCTGCAATGGAATTTGAGGAGAACTGCAGAAGGAATCAACAGTAGAAGTCTTTAAGCGACGAGGTGTATCCTCCGAGAACTCTCTCTCTCTTATTCGATGGCGTTTGGAATGCACAACGAGAACATTTGGGGGTTTGAAAAGACAACATAAATGCCTAAAAAATTTTAACGTTTGAGATCATTCCACGTCTACTGAAATTCACGGTTCGAGAGGGGTACTCACTAGCGGCAACTAGACCCGTTTGGAACTTCACATGTGGCGTAAGTGTGGGAAACTGTTTCTAGGGAATTGTTCCTGCGCCGCCTTTCTTTTCCTTAAAAGCCTAAAAGGTACTTCGTCGAAAGTTGAAATTAAACAAGCATTTGGGTTGACTCAGGGACCCTTATGTTTCTTGTCTAAGCTGTAAAAGAAACTGCAAGACGAAACCAAAATCAGCCATGATACGACCTCAACTTACTCACCAAATTTGTTCTAAATAAGGCATACAAAGCTGATCCAGAATAGAGGACTAATGATAGGAATATAAGAAAAGCCATGGCTGAGAACGTATCTGGCATGAACAAGGTTACTTTAAGTCGTCTGGTTAGTTAAAATATTAAATGAGCAGATCAGTCAACTTGTGCTTTGAGACCGACCAGGGAGAGTATGTATCTTTGCTGGTCAGATAAGTGAGTATTATACATAGCACGTGATAACGATAAAGAATTTGGAATGAAACGATTGTAACAGTTTGCACGTGGACCACAAGTTAAGTGTCCTTTCCAATATATTAAAAGGAATATCTAGCAAGCAAAAGGTACGTGATCTCTAACAAACTCTTAATATTCTTTCTTAATGAGGAAGAAATACTAACTCGACCGTCGAAAAAGTGACATTAAAAAATATTTTGGTGCCCTTTCTAAATGTTCGTTTCTTTCAAGCTCAATTACACAACAAGAATAGACCATTCAAGGGTGGAGCACCATCATAATTAATCTCAGTCGCTCTTTTAAAAACATGTTTAATGAGAGAGAATACATTTCAATAAGTATGAGCTATCTTTATATATATATATATATATATTTATTTTTTTTGTCTGGAAAAAAATGTTACTCTCTTGTATTATATCAAAACTATTGAATTATGTAAAAATTTTGAGACACTGACATCTTGAGATCTATCAAATGATTTTTTACGTATTAAAATAGAGAGACATAATTTTTAGAATAATTTTTCTCTCTCTCTCTCTCTCTATATATATATATATATATCAAACTAAGGGGGAAAACATTATACATGTCACTCTATTCCAACATATAAAAAGTTGTTGAATTATCTAAGAGCTTTACGGCATGAGAATCGCAAAACACATGCATCTTGAGATTTATTCAATGACTTATTGTAATTTATATATACTAAATTTGTGACCTGCTGTGCATTTTTTATTGTATTTTGTTTATTTTAAATACATGAAACATAAAAGATAAAAAAATGTGACCATCACGATGCCGTGCATTTTTTTATTGTATTTTATTTATTTTAAATATATGAAACATAAAAGATAAAAAAATATACTTTCAAGTTGTTGCAAGAAGTTATGTAAAAGGTCCTGGTTATATGTAAGATATAGGTGATGTAAGAAGTAGGCGACCGTAAAAATGAGAAGTAATATAGTTACTAGCTAAATGGTCTCGTGCCTTGCACGTGGAAAAAAACTTCGTTCATGTGTAATTAAGATTGAAAGATTCAAATCTTTTTCTTGGGAGCGAAAATAGACGTGGCCAAAACATATAAAGATTGGCATAATCGCTCATAGAAACATATTTATCCGGATAAAAGATAATTTAGATCGATTCATAAATAGATTTCTCTCCCAATAGATAGGTAATATTAAATATTTAATGTTTTAATGTACAATGATAATAATTGATTACATTAATCTAAAAGTTATGCCCATTTGTGCTAAAATTTAAAAAGTTCATTAAAAACAAAGAATTAAAAAACTACTAAAAAAACATTAATTGCTTTTAGACCAAACATACACTAAATAAACAAAATTGGACTCACAAGCTAAAGTTACATCTCCTTTGCCGTTTTAATTGAAAAAAACTCCCCAGACCCAGAAAGGAAAATGAAATAAAAAGAAGAATATATAGAGAGAAAAATTAATTTAACTTGAGGAACAATAAATTCATAAATGAATCTGCGCAAAGGTGTCTCTCTTCTTCTACGTCCTTGGGTCTAACCCTAAAGCTATCAAAAGATCTGCAAAAAAGTCTCTCACTGTAACCCTTGCAACTGTTACAAATTTCTAAATTGAGAACGATAGATGCAAAATCTAAAGCAATTGTAACCCTTGTGACTCTCAACAATTCTAGATCTAAAGAGCTAGATCTGAAATCTAAAGCACGATTTAGATTCTTTCATTCTAAAAAGCTAGATTTGAAATCTAAAACACGGCAGATCTAAAATCAAAAAAATTTAATTTTGTTACTAAAAGAAAAAAACAGAGATGAGTACAAAAATAAAAATTAAAAAAATAATAATAATAACCAAGCATCCTTAAAGCCTCCAGTCATAGAAGATAAATATCATCCTTCTTGCTTATTTTGAAGAAAAACTTTACTGGTCCTAGCAATTGTCAAAAATATTTGACTGTTTCTCTAAATGACTGCAAAACAATCAAATAACCAAAAAGAAAAAGCATAATTAATATTGAGTCATATAATAATAATTGATATGAAGAAAAGGTGGAAGAGCATATGATATTGTGGAGGTGCCATTACAGGAGGGCCTTGGTAGTAAGTTAGTAAACTGGGGAGAGGAGAGGTGAAGAGAGAGATCAACCCAAAATAGCACAAACCCAATCAAAACCAATGTAAAGATAGAAACTGAATAAAGGACCCAAAATGTAGATATAGAAACTGCAAAAAAAAAAAAGTTAATTCATGGGATTAGTGGATCAAATCTTCATGGATAGAAATACCAAGAACCCAAAAGGAAGGAAAGAAAAGGAAAATCATACATTCTTCCGGAAACAAAAAGGCAAAAATTGAAACAATTTTACTTGGAAAATTTTAGAAATAATTGGAACAAAGGTGAGGTTGGGTAGTGGGTACCCTGAGCAGGGTAGGGATAAGCATACCCTAAAGTCCAGGAGAACCCTGTCAAAGTTAAGCACCTGCAAAGAGAAATGAAAAATAAAAGAAAATATAGCGGCTACGTAATCAAACATGGCATCAATGTATATTGTTATAGATACATTTTATGTTTATTTTGATACCTTATGCCATTCATTTTATAAAACTCGTTGAGAAAATTATCTATGCAAAAAATTAAATTGATTGGATATCAATAACAAATAATGTAAACATATATATGTTAAATAAAATAAATGAACTATTCTTAAAATCAACATACTGTTGAAATAAATGTGCTTATATACATTTTGTAAAAATATTATCTCCTCTTCACTACAAATTTCTAGTACTCCATTTGAATTATAGTTCATATCCCAGTTAGATAAAACTCTAAATTAGTCACACTCAACGGAAAAAACATATTCTCATTAATCACTTGTATATCCTGAATATGGCACATTGCTGACAAACGACTTAATTAATGGCTATTTCAAGATTGAAATTACTCTTACAGTTACACCCTCCAGCTAAATTTATCATTGGAACAATTGAAGTTTCATCACTGTTTGGGCCATTTGTGGAAAAATTATGAAAGTGTAATTGACTTCCTAAGAAATAGGCGGCTGAATATTTAATGATGATATGATGGAATATCACGTGAGATATTAACTAAAGAGATAAAAGGTGCATATTTAAAGAGGACATATGTCACTATGGGAGCAAGCTAGAGAGAAATCAGATTTTGAAACAAAAGTAGGAGAATAACCGGGGCAAATGGTTCGCGGGAAGGACAGGTGGCGATCATTGCTCTTATTTCGTTATACAACAGAGAAATAGAATGAATCAATTGCAAATAAATGGGAGCAGAAGACACGTGTCGTCCCAAGGAGTCAAAAGAGGGAACTAGCCGTTTGAGTAAAAGACGGCACCAAACAGGGCGAGCGGCTATGAAGATGATTATAAAAGCAAAGACTAATCAAAGGAAACGGGACGAACACATCCAACACATATCAAAAGTCCCGAGCTTGTTTTATTTCCTTGTCTTGTAAGTCCATTAGTTTGTCCAAATTTCAATTCCTGTTCTTATTAGGCGTAACTTTAGTCGTAATCCTAGTTTCAATTCGTACTTTATTTAGTATAAAGTTATTTCAAGTTCAATCTCAATTTCTGTTCATTCGTCCTGTACTTTTCATTTATTTTTAATTCAAAAAAGCACTTAAAAATTGTTGAAATCTTCTTTATTGAGGAAAAAAAATCGAACTAGTAGCTTTTGTTTCGAACTACACACAATTCGTCCTGATTTAGAGTCAATTTGGCACAATTTCAAATACAATTGGATGCATTCGTCCTGGCAAGCCCGCATCACACCATTGAAGTCTTGAACATAATTCAATGTGAACAACAACAGTTTTTTTGGCATGTTCGGTGGGACACAAGTGTCATCAAGAAGCGATATGGCTGTAAGAGGTCGGAAAAAAGCAGCTATGGGTAAAAATGCTAGAAACTCTTCACCAGAAGAATCGGATGAAGAATCACATCAATCACTAAGTTTAGCCGAGATTCTTAAGGGTTGTCTTCAAGAGTCTAACAAGGAGCTTTCACAATCATTGACGGAATCATTACATTATTTGACCCTAATTATCAGAGAAATGATGGCGCTAATCAACGAAAAGGTGATTATCCCCGCAGGGTTCAGTGGAGCAGTCAACCAGGCAACACTAGGCCAACCACCCACACTACCACATAACATTCCAATGCCTCATCCAGGGTCATCCTCCAATAACCCAGCACTCGGGGGGAAACATGGAGATCAAATGGGAGGCCAGGGAAGAGACAAGCCGAATGAAGGGAATGGTAATAATCAACGGTTCAACCTACTGCCTGTTGGATAAGGTAGCCCATGGAGAGATCCTATTCCACTATACATTGGTGTCAATCAGGAGCTCGGGGGCAACCTTCAATCATCCTCCACAACAGCCAAACATCCCTTTCAATAGAGAGCAAGTCATTGATATTGTTCAGGAGCAGCTCGGGCCAGCTCTCAAGCGAATTGGAAGGCCAATTTATCAAAAACCATACCCAGATACCATTGAAAAAATGTGCGAGTTTTCTAGAGGGTACAGAGTCCCAGAATTCGTTATGTTTTCAGGAGAAGATCATTATTCCATTGTTGGGCATGTGGCAAGATTTACTATCCAGCGCAGAGAAGTAGGTGGTAATGATTTCATAAGGCTACGATTATTTGCTAATTTTTTAACTGGTGCAGTCTTTACCCGTTATATCAATCTACAACCAAATTTAATTTGAGGCTGGCCTCAGTTGGAGGAATTATTCCATTAGTAGTTTTACATAATGGAACCGGAGGTTACAATGGCAAATCTATCAAGGATGTACCAGTTACCAGGAGAATCGGTGGAGGCTTACATGTCGAGGTTCAAGAAGGCCAGATTCAAATGCAAGGTGGTCCTTCCTGAAATAGGGTACGTCAAGTTGGCCCAAAATGGTCTGGATTTTGAACTGAGAAATAAATTCAAAGGGATGGAGTTTTGCGATTTATTCGAGTTAGTAGCACAGGCTATGCAATACGAGTATATACTACCAGAGGAACAGGACAGAAAGGCAACCTCTAAAGGAACGTACTATTGAGACCCAAATTATACTGTGGCAAATTCAGAAGCCCATTCTGAGCCTGAAGTAGTGGTGGCAGAGATCATAAAAAAAAATTCTTATGTTTGCAAAGCGTTTGTTAAGGTAGAGCCTACCAAGTCCTAGGGATCGTTGGCCTCCCCAAAGATTACTAGTCTATACTTTCGATATAACAAAGGCATACTAGATTTTTGATCACCTACTTGCAGACAAGATGTTCAGATTCTTGATAGGGCATAAAATCCCATCACCAAAGGAGCTCAGAAATAAAGAATATTATAAGTACCATAACTCCTGGAATCATACTACAAATAATTGTATTACTTTTAGAAATGATATTTAGGACAGGATAGACAAAGGAGAGTTCAGACTTCCTGAGAAAGAAAAAGCAGCGATGGGAGTTGATACAGATCCTTTTCCAAAGCAACTTGCCACCAATATGGTCATGGTTGACATGAAGAGCTGTCCTAGGACTGAGGCTAAGAAGATTGGAGGGGTTGTTAAATCAACTCATTACGAGGAAGAAATCCCCAAAGCCTCCCAGTTCAAGATGTATGGTGGGATCAAGAGATAATTCGTACAAGGAGGAAAATGAGTTATTCACAAGAGTATCATGTGTGCAAATGTGCCCAAAAGATACCAGAGAAGAACCAAGTCAAAGAGGAGCGACCTAAGAGTCCAGTTAAAGAGAAAGAGAGAAAATCGATTTTCCAACGTCTCTAGTACTCGGGGGACAGGACGTCTGTTCCTCAGAAGAATTCCGGTTACGAATGGCCAAGAATAGTTAAGCCACCAACATCTTTACCAGGGCAGTGGGTAAGAGTTTTCCACCCAAAGTTTTCTCAACCCAAGAGGATCCCATCAAGATCTCAGAAACGAAGAATGCAAAGAATGAGGCAACCTGAACGCAGAATGGGGGAAACTACCATGGAGCATCCAGAAGATAAGAAGAAAAGACCAATGCAGTTTCGAACAAATCCAGTATATGAATACAGACCACGAAAAATTCAGGAAGTAACACTATGGGATCAGCCGAGTTCTACTAAGATAGCTTATTCTAGTAAAGGAAAAGGACCCATGGATTGTAACATGGTCTTCATCCTACCCGAGAGCTTCATGGTCAAAGAAGGACAACTTTCTTTCATAGAAAGAGATGTCGAAGAGCAAGGAGGAATGGTAGAAATTCTGCCAGAACTTGTTAGGAAAGAGCAGGATCCACTTTTAAATTTGAAAACTCAAGAAAAAAAGCTTGCACAAAGTGTTGTTTTTGAAAGACCATCAAAAGAGATGATGACATAGCACATCCGACCTTCATACATCACAGGGCATATTGATGGAGTACCGATCAACAAGCTGTTAGTAGATAACGACTCAGCAGCAAATTTAATGCCCAAGACTGTATTCAACAAGATTGGCAAAAACCAAGCAGAATTTGTTGCCATCTAATGTGAGTATATCCAATTTTGCTAGGGGAATCATGTCATCTCAAGGTATCATTGTTGCTAACCTCAACACAGGGAGTAAAACTTTGACTACCCCATTTTTGGGATAGAATCTCGTTCAGCTTATAACTTGTTACTTGGGAGAGATTAGATTCATGCGTGCATGGCGGTACCATCCACATTACACCAATGCCTGGTATTTTGGAAGGATCAGGACATTGAAATAGTTTGGGCAGATAAGAAGCCTTTCCTAGCATCAGCCAATCATGCTGAGGTGAGGCTATATGATGACGATATTGGTCCTATGAAGGTGACTGGCCTGGATAAAGAAGGTCGTCCCGTGGTTGTGACATTATCCAACAAAACGTCAATGGAGGACTTGAGAAAGATCTACAAACAGGTGATCAGCCCCTATATTTCCGAAGTGAATAGGCCGATTACTCTTTTTCTTCAAACGATTTCTAATGGAGGTACAACCGACAGAAATTGAAAAGGCAGCTGCACTACAGGCCACTCTTGATAAGTTAATTGTTCATTTGTCAAAAGAAAGGTTGTATGGCCTGAATGCAAAGGAGGAGGGAGCTTTGACTAATACGGCTGTAAGTGATTTTTGAAAATGAGTTACAAGAAGAGGAAATACAATTGGAAGAATTGGAAGTTACTCCGGCCAAATTAGATGATCTAAAGGTCAAAGTACAAGACCCTCTGGAGGAAATGAATTTGGAAACAACCGAAGTTCCTAGAATGGTCTATATAAGTCAACTATTGCCTGAGGCGGTTAAAGGAGAGCTAATGGAAGTTCTCACTCGATACAAAGATTGCTTCGCATGCAATTATAACGAAATGCCTGGATTGTCTAGGCAACTAGTTGAGCACAAGCTACCAATCAAGCCTGGGTACTGCCCTTTTAAACAGCTAGATATGTTGAGTGGTTTTCTAATGTTGTTCCAGTAGTGAAGAAGAATGGCAAGCTCAGGGTTTGTGTTGACTTCAGAAACTCAATCTAGTTACTCCTAAAGATGAATATCCAATGCCACTAGCAGACTTATTAGTTGATGGTGCAGCCAAGCACAAAGTCTTGTCATTCACGGACGGTCATTCAGGTTACAACCAGATTTTTATTGCAGAGAAAAACACGCCTAAATCAGCATTTAGGTGTTCAGGAGCCTTGGGATCTTACGAATGGATTGTAATGGCATTCGGCCTGAAGAATGCAGGAGCTACATATCAACGTGCTATGAATGTTGATTTTCATTATATGATTAGTAAATTAATGGAGATTTATATTGATGATGCTGTAATAAAGTCTAATTCATATTCCCAACATCTTGAAAATTTAGTCATGGCTTTTGAACATATGAGAAAATACCAATTAAAGATGAATTCTTTGAAATGTGCATTTGGTATAACAACAGAAATTTTTTTGGGGTTTCTTGTACATCAACAAGGGATAGAGGTGGATAGTAACAAGGTCAGATCAATAATGGAAGCGAGGCTACTTACTTGTAAGAAGGAATTATGATGCCTTCTAGGACAGATTAATTTCCTTCAAAGATTTATTTCGAATCTGGAAAGAAAAGTCCAGGTACTTTCGGGGCTATTGAAGTTAAAAAATGAAAAAGAATTCAGAAGGGATTCGTATCACCAGCAGGCCTTTGACGACATTAAAAGGTATCATGCTAGCCCTCCAGTACTTGCACCATCGATCAAAGGGAAGGCGATGAAACTTTATATTTCGACCTCAGAAAGATCGTTGGGAAGTCTTTTGGGGCAAGACAATGAAGTAGGAAAGGAGCAGACGATATATTATCTTAGCAAGCTCGTAACTCCCATAAAATGTAAGTACTCTCCAATTGAGAAGTTGTGCCTTACCTTATATTTTACTGTTTCAAAATTAAGGCATTACATGCTACTAGTACTGATCTATTTGATATGTCGCATCAATTTAATCAAGTATTTGCTGTCTCGGCCTTTCCTTAAAGGACGACTAGACAAATGGTCTCTAGCGTTAATGGAATTTTCATTTCATTACATACCACAAAAGCCGTCAAAGGACAGGCTTTGACTGACTTCTTGGCAAATCACCCTTGCTTAAAAGTGAAAGAAGATATGTACATAGGAATGAATATATCCATGATTAATTTTGCTCCATGAACACTTTACATTGATGGTAGTAGAACAGAGAATGTGGTAGGATGTGGAATTGTTATAATTTCACCGGCAGGATTGGAGACAAAAAATGTCATTTCAGTTCAACTTCAAATGTTCAAACAATCAGGCCGAATATGAAGCAGTGATTATTGAATTGGAAATTTTGATAGATATAGGAGTACATTATGTTCATATTAAGGGCGATTCACAGTTGGTGGAAAACCATCTAGGGAGAACATACAAATGCCATAGCAAGGAGCTAATACCTTACTATGTGGTGCCCAGATAAATAATGAATGATTTCAACGATGTCATTATATCATATATCCCCAAGAGATTCAATGAAGAAGCAACTGAGTTGTCACAAATGGCTACTGATCCGCGGATTCCTTATGGGATTTACCATAGGACCGTGACCGTTCACAAAAAAGTTTTACCTTCTGTCAAAAGAATACCACAGGCAATTCAGGCTTTCCTCGTGGATATTTTTTATGATGAAGAAGATTGAAGAATACCTATTATTTCATGCTTGAGCTGTCCTACAAAGACTTGTGATAGAAACATCAGAAATAGGGTAGTGCATTATATCATGATTGAAGGGGAACTGTTTAAGAAAAGCCTGGAGGATGACTTATTGTTGAAGTGTTTGTCAAAAGGTGAGACAATGAAGGTTATGGCAAAGATACATGAAGAAATTTGTGGGGCTCATCAGGCCGGGAGAAAGATGAGATGGTTGATAAGAAGGTACGGCTATTGTTTGCCTACTGTGTTCGGGGATTGCATTAAATATGCAAAGAGTTGTTAAGCTTGCCAAGCACATGGACCTGTCCAGCATGTACCAGCCCAATCCTTAAATGCGGTGGTAAAACCCTGGCCTTTCAGAGGTTGGGCCATGGATCTGATAGGGAAGATTTTTTCTCCTTCCACTAAGGGGCATTGTTATATAATACTTGCCACAGATTACTTCACAAAATGGGCAAAGACAATCCCTATAAAGGCGGTAGATCAAAATGACGTGATAAAGATGATGAAAGAGAATATCATTCACAGATTCGGCCTACCCCAACATATTGTGGCAGATCGAGGAACGGTATTTTTTGGAGGACAAGTCCAGGCCTTTTACAGAAGAATACGATATTACTCTTATCCATTCATCCCCATATTATGCACAAAGTAATGGTTAAGTTGAGTCTAACAAATAAAATCTTAAAAAACATAATTGAGAGAATGGTAGAGGATAAACCAAGGATATGGCATGAAACCCTTTCAAAAGCATTGTGGGCATATAGGAATTCTAAAAGAACCGCTACTGGGGAAACTCTTTTTTCCCTTACATATGGGCATGAGGCAGTTTTTCCCATAGAAGTCAAAGTCAAATCACTTAGAGTAGCAATTCAAAATAATCTAATTCCTTTAGATTATTCACAGGTAATGCATATGAAATTAGAGAATTTAGATGAAGTAAGGATAGCTGCCCTGGATAGATTGGTCGTACAAAAAAATCGAGTAGCCAAAACGTATAATAAAAGTCAGGCACAAAATCTTCATGGAAGGGAAATTAGTATGGAAAACCATATTGCCTTATGGGAAAAAAAGATCTTAAGTATGGTAAATGGTCCCTATCTTGGGAAGGACCATTTAAAGTATGTAAAGTTCAACAAAAAAGATCATACATATTACAAGATTTAGATGGGAAAATTCACAAACATCCTATTAATGCCAAATACATCAAATCAGAAAAAGTAAAAAGTTTGTCAAAGAGTTGAATTAACAAGATTCAAGGAAGGAGATTTTTTAGACGAAGCTGGAGGTGAGCCCAATTCTGCTCAATGCTCTCTATTTCTAGTTTGGCCACCGCCGCTTCACCAGCAGACGAGATTAGATCAGCCTCAACCAAAGATTGTCTTGCCGTCAGTTCTTAAGAAGAAATGAATAGTGTAGCAACTTGGGTCTTCAGTACTGGGAGGTCCTCAATCGCTGATAGTTCATTTTAGAGAGAACTGAAAAGGTCCAAGATTTCTTTCCTTCTCCGTATCTTCTGATCTCCTTCGTCCTTCAGTTGTTGGAAATGTCAAAATGAAGAAGCCAATTCTTGCTTTAAGCTCTCAGAGTTTGAAACCTTGGCTTCGTAGTCCGTCTTCTTCTACAGATCAGAGTTGTAGGCCTTGTCCAAGGAAGGCAGGTCTTGGTTGAAGACTTGCAGTGCAAGAAGATTGGCATCAGGAGAAATAGAAGAAGATAATAGGGTATTGACAACATTCT
Source organism: Heliamphora exappendiculata (assembly GCA_034768845.1). Taxonomy (NCBI): domain Eukaryota; kingdom Viridiplantae; phylum Streptophyta; class Magnoliopsida; order Ericales; family Sarraceniaceae; genus Heliamphora; species Heliamphora exappendiculata. The sequence continues at coordinate 7,344 of JAOTRH010027576.1, read as the reverse complement.
TGAAAAGGTTAAGACGACCAAAATGGAGAATATCTGGGAGGGAGAGGTTTTGCATGGCTTTCAGGTCAGACTTGGCCTTTTCAATTTCTTAAGCAGAAGGAATCCTTGGAGCCTGAGAAGCTACACCAGAAGAGCTTTCTGAGGCTGGAGGAATCAACTTGGCAGCAAGTTGAGCGAAGAAGGATTCAACATCAACTGGAAATAGAACATCCATCCCTGCAGAGCCAAACTATTCTTTAGGAGTGGGGTTAGTTTCTCCAGCAACAGAAGCTTTCTACATAGGCCAGGAAAATGATAAGTGTTTGAACCAGGAAAAAACAAAAATAGAAGGCTGCATATGGTACCTTATTGACTGAGTGAGGTGAATGTGAATGATCTTTTTTGGGGAGAGAGGAAGAAGATGCATTTGGTTCAGATGATTCATTCGGATCAGATTGGGGTTCATCATAAAAGGAGAGCCTATGGTTAGCAGTGACCTCGACACACTTTTTGGGAGTAAGAGCAATAATAGGAGTATCAGCCTCAGATTACTCCTCTTTTTTCCTCATAGTCCTCTGGCAAGAGATCAGGTGGAGAAGGCAGAGAAAAAATTGGAATGGCTGGGATAGGTTCGGATGATGAAAGATCATCTTTTTACGAATAAAAGACAGGGAGTAAGGTATGATGCTGTTGAATTCAATGATGAATTTCCAAATAAATTTATCTTTTCAGAAGCTTGAGACCGGTAGTCACCTCTAGTGCGCTTTTGAAAAGGAGGGGATAGATCCTAGAGAATGAAAGAAAAGGTTTGGTCAGAAAAAATTAAAGGAAATTGAAAGAGAAGATTGAAAGACTAGCTTAATAGGGATATGATCATCTGGGTCTGTGTCATTTTCAGATATCTCAACAGGAGAAGAAGAAGCTTTCGCTTGTGCCAAACCTAAGAAAAGGAAGATCAATATAAGAGAGAGGATAAACAGAACCAGAAAAGAAAACAAGAGGCTGACCTGCTCCTTCCACAAGAATGAAGTGGATCACCCCTTGACGTATGGCATCCTCAGTCTCCCAAAGAGAAGGATTTACTTTAGCAATGGTCACCTATTTGGCCTGAGGTAATCAGTCCTGTACTCCTGGCTTTCTAAACAGATCAGCGAAAACTGCATCTGTAGGAGGATCCGGAGGTATGGATTTGTCAAAAGGTTTCAAGAAGGTTTCGAAAGGGGAGACATTTTCTCCTAAGGTTTGGCAGGCTTTTAAAAAAGCAACACTGGCTTTATCCTTTTGATAAGTCTCTATTTTAGCCATGCGTTCTTGACTAGCTTTACCCATATCGTTAGGGTCTAAGGGGTTCCACTTACACTTAAAGAATTCTTTGAAGCGAAAAACGGTAGAGATGGTATCAGAAAGGGATGGGGCCTTACCTTGGGACTTAGAAGATTTTGGTGCTTTCTTCTCCTTTTGATTTAAATACAAAGCAGCACGGAAGACTTGCTGGTATGGAGAGATCCTCAACAAAACACTCTAGGCCAATTCGTGAAGTTGATTTTGAATAAAAAATTGCCACCAAGGGTCGAAGTCCAGAAAGGAGTCAGGAATTTCATTGAATGCTTGCAATTGAAAGGATTTCCTAAGGTGAGGGAAAACTCGGCTCATGGTTTTGATCTCGTCCATTGCAAGAATTGGTCTTCCAATGAAGCAGTCATTCTTAGAGTCAAAAGGGGGAAGTGGTACTAACTGGGTTAGGCCAAATTGACGAGCTAGTTGTGTTGCATTGTAGAATTCAGCCCCACATTTGTTGTTGATCGGGGTAGAGCAAAGGCCGTAGGGTAAATCCCTTGAGATCAGAAAACTAGCCCAAACCTCTCTTTATTCTCGGTTGGAATTATGAAGATCAGATGTAGGAATGCGCAACTAAGGAGGACCCAAAGACCGAAAGAATGTGAGCCACTGAAGAGATCCAAGAGTGATTAAACCCTCATAGAAGAAGGTAAAACAGTCATCGAAAGAATGAGTTTTTAGTCCAAGAAGAAGGAGAGTCAGACCTTTAAGAGGCTACCCAAAAGGATAATCAGGGCAAAATCGAGGGAAGTAACACCAAAGCCACATTTACAGTAGTCAGAGTGATCCAGAGCCAATGTTAAATCGGCTGTCAACCATCTCTTTCATGCCCTATAAAGGTGAGCAAGGACAACAGAGCCTAATGCAATTTTTTGGCAAGAGGCAAGTGCTTTGGCCAACTCAGTAAAGTCTTTGGTGATTTTAAGAGATGGGACACAGAACATGAATTTATTAAGTCAGTAGATAAGGAAGGCAATATGTTCATAATTAGAAAGGTCCGAACATAATTGCTTTGATTTCTTGTTCGGCCTCATGGTGAGGAGGCTAATGTTCATAATTGGCTGTATGACATCTTTTGGGGCAAGGTAAGTGAAGGAAAGGTCCGAACAGGAAATCAAAGCATTAGCCTCCTCACCATGAGGCCAAAAACCAGCAATAAATGCCAAGTCTTGTAGGGTAGGAGACATAAAGCCAACGGAAAAAAAGAAAGAGTTGGTAAAAGGAGACTAAAACTGTAGGGTAACAAAAATTAGAGCTTTGTCAACCTGGAATGGTGCATGGCTGAGTAGGATGGCGTCGTAGATACCTATTTCTTTCCACAATTTTCCCTTGGATTGAAGGAGACGGCCAACCCAATGGTAATAATCATTGCGGGGGGTGTGCCAGAGTTTGATTGGAGTTTCTTTGTGGTACCTCTCCCAAGAAGGCGTGGACGAAGCAAGGGGGAGTTGTCCTTTGATACATGGGTAGAAAGGAGAGAAAGCCAGGACATTGCTCTTTGAATGCTGGTCTTAACCCAAATCGCATGGTGGAAGAGATGAGACTAGATTTCGGGGAAACTAGGGTTTCGGAATGGATTGAAGATTTTTGTTGGGCGATCAGGTATTTCACTTGTTTAGCGGTACTATTAGGGTCTCTGGCAGATGCGTTGGCATGTTTCATAGTCATTCACAAGGGAAAGAGGAATAGAAGAGATTGACAGAGGAGAGAAGAAGAAGAGAATGGTGTCGTGAAAAGAAGGAAAGCTAGAGAGAGGGTAATAAAAGAGGAACTGAAGTTATGACATAAAGAATAATAGCAGAAAATCAGAAGGAATATTCAAAGACTCCTTTTTGAGAATCTAAAAGTACTCTTTGAAGGGGGGCAATGTTTGGGCCATATGAGAAAAAATTATGAAAGTGTACTGACTTCCTAGGAATTAGGCGGCTGAATATTTAATGATGATCTGGTGGAATATCAGGTGGGATATTTAAAGAGATAAAAGGCCCTGATTTAAAGAGGACACGTGTCACTATGGGAGCAAGCCAGGAAGAAATCAGATTTTGAAGCAAAAGTAGGAGAATAACTAGGGCAAATGGTTCGTGGGAAGGATAGGTGGCAACTATTGCTCTTATTTCGTTATACAACGGAGAAATAGAATGAATCAGTTGCAAATAAATGGGAGCAGAAGACACGTGTCGTCGCAAAGAGTCAAAAGAAAGAACTAGCCGTTGGAGTAAAAGATGGCACCAAACAGGGCGAGCGGTTTTGAAGATGATTATAAAAGCAAAGACCAATCAAAAGAAACGGGACGAACACATCCAACACATATCAAAAGCCCCGGGCTTGTTTTATTTCTTTATCTTGTAGTTACATATCTTTCCAATTCCTAGCCCAAGTTCATTAGTTCATCCTCATTTCAATTTCCGTTTACTAGATTAAAGTCAATTTCTGTTCTCATTAGGCGTAACTTTAGTCGTAATCCTTGTTTCAATTCGTACTTTATTCAGTATAAAGTTATTTCAAGTTCAATCTTAATTTCTATTCATTCGTCCTGTACTTTTCATTTATCTTTAACTCAAAAAAGTACTTGAAAATTGTTGAAAGTCCTCTTCATTGAGGCAAAAAATCGAACCAGTAGCTTTTGCTTCGAGCTACATGCAATTCGTCCTTATTTGGAGTCAATTTGGCACAATTTCAAATACAATTGGACGCATTTGTCCTTACATGCCCGCATCACATCATTGAAGTCCTGAATATAATTTAACGCGAACAACAACACTCACTTATAGAACTTTAAGCCAATTTTTTAAATAAAAAAAAACAGCAAAAACAGCATCAAAGAAGAAGTGGAAATCAACAAATTTCAATATTATAGTTTTCTTTTATTTTTTTCCAACAATATTATGGTGTTCAAAAGTGGCTTTCGTCAAGCATTTCGTCCAACTTACGCAACTATGATATAAGAAATTTGTAAAACCAAATGCAATTATCACAAAGTAACCAAATCAACATGCAACATAGAGATTTATTCATTTTATAACTTGAGCCAAATTTATAAAAGAAATACATAAAAAAAAAGGCAGCATCAAAGAAGTGGAATTCAAAAACGTTTCAATATTATAGTTTCCAAACCTGGCTTTCCTCAAGTATCTCGACCAACTCACGAAACTATGATCTATGAAATCTGTAAAACCAAATGTGATTATTACAAACAAAATAACCAAATAAATTCACAATATAAAAACAATAGTCACTTGTTCTGAGTTAAGAATGCCAGTTTTGGTCAAACATCAAACATCCCCAAGTATAAAAACTAGAGTAAAACTTCAACTCAATGAAAATGAAGAATTCAACATAAATTTTTCATAAAAAAGTGTAAATTGCTATTATTGGTCACTTTATTCTAACGGGCCTCTTCGCATGATGAGTTATATATTTATCAATGACGATATTCCAGATACAATTTTTTGACAGCTAAGATCGATACGCCAATAATCCAAAGGATAAAAGGGCTTATTAAATAAAATAGTCCAAAAAATAGTCTACTAAAAATAAATCAGAAAAAGTGACTTTAAGCCGACCAACCCAAAACAGCACAAACCCAATCAAAACCCAAAATGTAGAGATAGAAACTGAAAAAAGGACCCAAAATGTAGACATAGAAACTGAAAAAAAAAGAAAGTTAATTCATAGGATTAGTGGATCAGATCTTAATGGATAGAAATATCAAGAACCAAAAAGGAAAAAGGAAGGAAAGAAAAGGAAAATCATACATTCTTTGGGAAACAAAAAGGTAAAAAGTGGAACAATTTTACTTGGAAAATTTTGGAATTGATTGGAACATAAGAGAAAACCCAAAAGAGGTGAGGGTGGGTACAGTTTTATATATTATCAATGCAATCCTAGTTTTTTTTTTCCTCACGAAGTAGTATTATTTTGTTTTAATTCAACCGCCAAAAAAATGATCCAGCTTAAGAGTTGTTAAGAGAAACAAAAAATGAAATAAAATGAAATCATTCAGTTGGCCCAATATGTTTGTCCATATATTTCCACAACCATTTGGTCAAGAGCAACTATGACCAAACAAAATAGCATATGCCAGACTCTTCAATTGAGTTCTCTTTTATTTCAAGTTTGTCTATCCACTACCTAAAAAATACACTGACCATAAACTAAACCCAAAATCTGATAATTCATTCCAATGCAAACCAACTAACATGAAGAATGAAAACAAATTAAAATACATAGCAACTTAAACTGTAAGAAACGAAGTTCACACAAGGTAGTTGTCATAAGATGCATACCATGTAAACTACTTGTTAAAATATTTTTGTTACTATGGAACTGACAAAAATTACTTCTATCAAATTTAAAACAACACTAAATAAAACAGTGTTAAACACAAATATTTCGAGCTTAAATCACAGGGCTTTGAATTATTTTTCTCAATTTTCCCAACTTCACACAAGGTAGTTGTCACAAGGTACATACCATGCGAACCCACAATCTAATTTATCATTTTCTTTTTCAGGCCATAAATGCTTATGGAAATTCCTTTGCATTTGTTTAGATGTGTGGTGAGGGACATTTATTCATGGTACCACACTTAAATGCTAACCTTCAAACTGAAACTTATTTTCTCTTTAAGTTTATAAAAAACATTAAAAATTCAATTATATAGTGGATACGATGAACTCCTTTATGAGCTACTTGCAATTTGGATTACATTTTTATTAATACTCTCTTCTTCTTGAACAAAGATCTGTTATTACTTCTCCATTTTTTCCTTTGTTTTTTTCCTCCCCAAAAATTGCATCTTGCATCACTAAGAGTAATTGATATAGAAATACATATATAGAGATGAAAAGAAAATAGAACACAAATATACAAGCAACATATTCTAGGTCATTACAATCCAAGACACCCTCGGAAGCAATAAAATAAAACTCAAATTCTAGGCAACTGAATAACTCTCTCACGACAAAAGAACCTCAACATAATAATATTAACTGCACACAGCACACCTCCTATACGAATGGAACTTAGAGAAAATCTCTCACAACAAAAAAAACTCAACAAAATAACATTCTCCGTACATCTCCTGTAGAATGAATGGGACTTGGGAGAAAAATATAACCCCAAACTCCAATGAAATCAGACCACAACCAAGCAAGGAAGATGCAAAAACACCAAAAAATTGAGAAATGAGCCGAGCAAGAAGAAGAATAAAATCCTTACCACATATCGGTCTCTCTGATAATCCCATACTTTCATTCTCGGGCCTTCTCGACTCATCGTCAGAATCAAGATCGGAATCTTCTTCTACTTTTCTCTTGGATTTTCTTCCGCCAAAAGCTTTGCTGGAGCTCTGCGTTGGCCTAGGTTTCAACCTAACCTATTTTAGTGATAACAAATCAAAATTTTTAACTGTACAAATTGAGGGTCTTCACATAATTTTAATGACACAAATATAATTGAAAAAGCAAAATAAAAATTATGAAACATAAAAATTATGTACAAATTGAGGGTCTTCACATAATTTTAATGACACAAATATAATTGAAAAAGCAAAATAAAATTTATGAAGCATAAAAATAATTGAAAAAGCAAAATAAAAATTATGAAGCATAAAAATTATGTTCAAACGGCTAAAATTCATAGAGCATGAGAAAAATTATAAAAAAAAGAAAAACACTTGAATTTGAAAATTTTTTAAGTGTAAATGCATTAGAATTTATCATGCTTTCAAATAGTGGCAGTGGTCGTCGTAACGATAACGATAGCGATAACGCGGTTTCGGGGAGTAACGACCATAGCGGTTATCAGAATCGTAAATTTTTTTTTATTTTGCACATATCAACGAAAATAAACTGATATGCATATTTTTTTTCTAAAATTATATTTATTAGAGTTTAAAATATTTTTTTATGTATTTTGCTTACTTTTTTGACATTATTTAATATTTTTCCTAAATTTTATACTAGTAAGTCTAGTTTTATTGAACAATTTTAATTATTTTTCTAAAGTAATTCATGAATTTATGTC
>JAOTRH010027555.1:0-21437 GCA_034768845.1 Heliamphora exappendiculata | reverse complement strand
AAAAATTATGACTCCCTAAAATAGGAAATACAGTTAGAAATAGTCTTAATTCTATCTAAATAATTGCTAAACACATCTATATATGAAATTATTAACAAAATAGTTCAATAGTAAATTCTGAAGGAGCCTTTAGGACTATTTTGTACTTTCACAATAAATTTCCCCCACAAAAGTTAGTATTAGCTTAACAATTAATAGGCCGCCCATTGACAGAAAAGAAAAAATTGGTTATGGTTAGGTAAGGATAAGGGTTGGTGTTGTGTTTTGAATGGACAAATTGTGTAATCTTTTTGGAAGTGGCAATTTTAAAAAATATTTTTAATGATCCATACCATTCACAAGTAGTGAGATGAGAGCCGCCTCTTGTGCCCTTGACAGCATGCTGTTGTGTTTTTATGGGATTCGACATTTAAATATATTTTTATAATTAAATTTATTTATTATGTAAAATTTATTAAATTTGTTATTTATATGAAAGATAAAATAAATTTGATATCTGTAACTAGGTAGTTAAATTACACTTACCTACAAATAAATAAATAGTGAATATTATTTTTAAAAAATAGTTAGCAAATATTTTCCGATTACATAGCTACATATATTAAATAAACTTTATTTTTGTATCAACAGCAAATTCAACGAGTTATACATAATGAACTAATCTAATTATAAAAATACATTCAAGAACCAAATACCTTGAGTAGGAACGTAGCCAAAAATTCTATTCATTTATTATATTATCTTCAATGTTATTTACGTCATATTCTTAATTTTACAAAACATATTAAAAGTAACTTCCATATGGTATATTATAATCTATTATCATAATAATAGTATTTATATGTAACAAAAAATTAATTAAGTCATAATAATAAATTTAGAGTGATCAATTTTTCAAAATAGGTATTCATTTTCGGCCGCTTTCGGTCAATATTTATTGCTAGGTGATTGCTTGCTGGCTAAAATAGGTGATCTAAAAACTTTCTCTCCATTTCCAAAATTTTACATATACTACATATGTTCTATTTATTTTTCAAATTTCAATGAGGTCAATTGAACCCAATAAAGTATACGTGGTTATGTCTATGCCCTTGATAGCATAGTAGCATATTGTCTTTTAAAAGCACAACATGTACCCTCGTCTCTTAGCAATGCTAGTTGAGTTGATTAAGTGCTAGAATAAATAAAGTTGATTGAATATTAATAAACACGTGATCAAATTATATTTGTTTAATTATCTATTTTCTAATTCATACTTATTATTTGTTTGTTAGACAAATATCATTAATTTAATTATTTGATTATCAATATTTAATAAATTAAATTTTTGTTTAAATAATCTACTCAACTGTTCTTAAAAGCATACGATTCATATATAACATAAAAATATATTTAAAAATCCTCATATATATATATATATATATATAAGTCCTTTAAAAAAACAAAGCAAAACAAAACCCAACCCCAGTTCGGATAGATAAACCTTGCAAGGCATTAGGTGGACAAGAGGATTTTGCTTTCACATTTTTGATTTTCCAAATTGATTTGGTTAGTTGTTGACTCCAAATATGTCATATGGTCTACATAAAATATAATTAATGAAGGCTTTTACTAGTGCATTGAGGATTTAGTGTAGTGTCTTCTAAAGTAAAAAAAAAAAAAAAAGACAGAAAAAGTAAGAAAAATTTTGGTGCAGTTCTCATTTGATTTTCGAATTGAATTTGAATAAATAGTGGTAAAGGGAGATGGGGCGAAACTCATACCCAGAGATCTCGTGAAAGTCCAAAAGTTGAGAGCATGATTGTTTCAAGGCCTGAGCCGAAGGTCCAGGTCCTATGGGCTTTATCTTGGCCCAAAAAAGTGAGACTCGATCAAGGGGCAGAAGACCATGTTAATCCGGACGAATTTAGGCCAAAGTAGCAACAAATGTATGACAGGCTGAGGAGTTGGCAGCGCATTAAATGCGATGCGACTGAAAAAAGTATAATATTTAATGCGACGTGACCATAATGAATTATCATTAAATGTGATTATACCAAGCGGCTCATCCCAACAAGTACACTCTAATATCGAGAGAAGCATTAGTGAGAGAATCTCGACCCACATGATAGGCCGAGATCATATCATTTATGACGATGTGGTCATGATTAATCTGTCACCACCATTGACACGACGGCGAGAGAGGCGAAGCCATTTTAAAAGGATATCTGTTAGGAAAAATTATCATTAAGAATGAGAAATGCGGAAAAACCCTCAGCACTATAAAAGTAAAGGAGAAAGGAAGCCAAATGTATAAATTCTGAGAATTTCAAGAGCAAAAACCCTGTGTATTGAACCTTTCATCAATCTTTTCTCTTTGGAAACATTATCTAACTGCATCATCGAAATGGCTTCCGATCATACGTCGCCAACCAGTTCACATTTGCTCATCCTTATAGGAACAGGCCAATTAACGAATTTTTTCGAATCGAGTTCAATTCATCAAATAAGTATAATCTACGGAATACCCCGTACAGGTAAAATTAAATTATATTAATTATATGGTGAAATTAAATTATATTAATTAGATGCCTAACTCCATTTCAAGCCTTTGAACAATAAAGATCGTGAAGAAACAAATCCGTGCCTTTAGAAACAATTTCTTGGACCCCAAATTAAAATAATCGGTAAGTAGAATCAAACAAAACCAAATTAATAAAAATCGAATTGATTTGATTTGAAACTACAATTTTACATATTTTAAAAATTATTCTGCACACAAAAAAATTTATTTTGTACTAGTTTCAAAATGTTAAAGCAATTGGCAAATAAAAGCTATGACTCATACAACGAAACAAAATTTATAATAATTGCTCTGTATTCTATTTAATAAAATAAATAACAGATAATCAATAGAGATTTCACAAGTACGAATGACAAATATATAACAACTAACAATAATTATCTAATTTAATAACTTATATTTTTTTTTTAATTTATAAACTTATGAAAACTTTTTATTATTTTTTATATACGAATCTCACAATAATTATCTAATCTAATAACTTATGTTCAATTTTAAATTTCTTTTATAGGTGTATATATATTATTCGGTTTATACGATTCAATTATCGGGTTGACTCAAATTAATTTTAGATTAATCCAGGAATCTAACTAATATATCAATTTATCCTTTTTGACTCAAAACCAGATCAATTACTTGTAAAATCCAAATCAAGCCAGTCAATATAGGTTAAATTGGTTCAATTTTTGAGTTTTTAAAAATTTTAATATAAGGTCCATAATGAACATTCTATACAATATTAAATTCAACAAAAAAAAATTCAAGTCTTAAAGTTTATTTAGTCAAATTAGACCAAAATACTTTTATTAAAAATATCCATCCATTCACTTCAATACTTTGTCTCTTTATCTTAAGACCCTATCCCTCCGCCTTTACCACATTCGGCAACCACCTCTATGACAACTTTCCATCTATCAACTCCGACGAACCTTTCAACGACTTTCAAAGACCAACTCTGGCAGCTTTCGAAGACTTTTGATGACCAACTCTAGCAACCTCCAACAACTATTAAACCTAGATAATTTCAACTATTTAAATACAAAAAATTAACCCATAAAAAAAATACAAAAAGTTAACATTTATTGTTTTGTGTGGTCTTGGTAGTGAATAGGGTAATGATGATAAATATAATATGATTTTATAAACATAGATAAATTTCGCTGTTCAAATACAATGAACAATGAAATTTACCATTAATGTGGCTAGTATTGGAGCGAACAAAAAATAAATTATACTATTTGAATACAACAAATAATAAAATTTATCTGTCCTGTAAGTTGTTGAAAAAGTTAACGAAGGGCTATCAGAGGTCGCCGAAAATCATCGAAAATTAATAAAAATCATCGACGGAGAATCACCAGAAAAATAATCACAGGAAGTCACTAGATAATGGTCACTGGTGGTGGCCATAAACTGTTGAAAGTAATGATGAGATGGCGAGAAAATTATACTAAGTAATTAAGATAATGTGTGAATAATAAATGTGATTTTGTCCATAAAATTGCCTACCATTAAATTAGAGAACTTTAACTCTTAAAACTTAAAGCAATAGATCTAAAAACTTAAACCATTAAATTAGAGAACTTTAACTCTTAAAACTTAAAGCAATAGATCTAAAAACTTAAAGAAAATTAAAATAGACTAAATACTCTACAACGTCTAAGAATTGAACTTGTGATTAACTATCTCCACAAAAAAAAAAAAAAAAATCAATTGTTTTACATAAAGGTTATTTTTTCTTCCTAACAAGCATCTCTACAATTGGAAGCATCAAAATATACTCCTCTTTGTTAGGATCATGGAAAACCTAAACAATATTTATAAACTACGAACATAAAAATCATAAAGAGCATCTCAAGAACAAACACAAACAAAACACAAGATTAACGCAGTTCACCCAACAATGGCAACATCCACGACTACTGTAGTTGGTTCACTATGAGGGAGAACAATAATAAATTTCAACGGAATTGCCCTATGCTCCAATATAGCTAGAGATACAAGTATGCGAGAAATAACAAAGTATTCCTATTTTGCCCCAACTTGTAGCTCGTGTGGCTCAGTGCACAGTACTTATCAAGCTCCACTAAAATTAACACTCTTCTCCCTTTCTAACATACTTTTTTTCTTTTTTCTGTCTTAAGATAATTTGATATCTCCTTACACACTCAAGCTAGTTGCGCAATGCTGAGAAGCAACCTTCACTATGATGATGATCAAGAAAACAAGTTTGAAGCAAGAGAAAGCTCTAAACCCATGTTGAAAAGGAAAGGTATATTACCTAAAAGGCAGTTCTTGGGACTTAATTTCCAAAAATCATATAGAAAATTTACACAACAATATTCATCCCCTACTTCTAATTAATTTGCAAGTAAATCTATAACTCAAAATTCTCAAAGAAAAAAAAAAACTAACATGGCTTTCCTGTTAGCCAAATAGCCCTATACTTCATTATAATAATAATTTATTTCCGCTCGGGTTCAATTTCTCATGTCAGTGGTGTCTCGCAGGTAAACTTTCATTTCAACTCAAACTAAAAATTATACACACTAAGAAAATGCTTTTTAACATCCAGTAAGCTCGCGTGGCACCGCTCGCTAACGAGTTGGGTTGCCCCTGCCCGGGGTTGGGGAGCTCAGTGCAGTTGGAAGGTGTCCATCCTATCATCTGTCTCTCATTGTCATAAACCACCAATTTGTCTAGTAATGAAATATCTACAAAATGAAAAGAAAAACAAAAGAAAGGTGGGGAGGGGGTGTTAATGCTGTATATATAAAATTGTCATCAATCTGAGGTTTGTTCCTTTTAGTATTTCTTACCTCCAATTACATTTAAATTTCCTAAATTTGCCTCAGCTCCATTCAAAATCCCCAAGCACACATTGCCATCAGACTGTATAGGAACAGCTTGTTTAGTATTACAATTGATTGCTTTCTCTTTTTGTTTCAAATTGACGAGTAAAATAGTCTCGAGAGGTACTCACAGTGACGAGGAGATAAGCTTCGGGTGACAAGACAAAAGAAACATTCTTGGCATTTGTGAAGCTTAATACCAATGGACTGAAGTTGTTCTTGACCGCATCGATCGATTGAAACGGTTTTGCACCTTTCCAACAAACGGGGAGGTTCTCATCTTTGACCGCACTAAACGGCTTCCCCAATAATGCCGCCTTTATCTGAGAAATGTTAGTCACTTGTTAGTTGCTTAAGAAGACAAAAAATGAGAGCTCTTCTTTATTAAACAACTCACGAGGGAAATTGTGGCTTGGTAAGCTTGGGGGTTGAAGTAAGTGTAGGTACTCCCACTATCAAAAACTACGTAAAGACCGTCGGGACCTGAAGTCTTCCCACCAAAGAAGAGGTGCACAGGTCCTACTGTGTACTGGTGGTACCTGAAATAAATAATAAGTATAATTAGTGAGATGATCCAAACAAAGATGAGACAGTGGTAGTAACACGGGAGTACTTACAAGGAATTGGGCAACATTGGTGCCCAGACAAGTCCTGAAGGCAACAAATCATCCCCAAAGAAAAGAAATCCCTTCCCTTTCTGGACGAAACAATGGCCAATTACATTACGCCTTAACCCAAAACTGCGTAGCTGTGACACAATGCTTGATTTGCCATCGGCAAGGCCAAGCACTCCATCCACATAAGGAGGAGAAAATGGACCAGAAAATTCTTGATCGTATCCGCAACTGCAGTTGAGACATGAGAGAAGCAGATACATGACAAATAAATTAAACTGAGGCCAATGGATGTTTTGTTGTGAGTCCTTAAGCTTTAAGTTGTACAATTTTTTTATACTCACTTCAAGCATCATCCCGAATTCTTTATTTTTTGCTCAGAAAAAGAAGTCCCAAAATGCTAATTGTCAGTGTAAAATTTTTTAGCAGATTTGTTTACATGTTCAATATTCGTTGGAGTGAACTTAGAATTTAGGAAAATTACGCACCCGAAAGCCAGAGTGGGTTTATAAGCAGAACCGTTAGTGAATTTGAGGGAAAAGGAGTCTTCAACCAGTACGCCAAGAGATGAACCATAGTCAGCATAAAGAACCTCATAATCACATTGCTCATTTAGGTCCTTGCATGGTTGATCTGTTGGGTGGTCAACAAAGGCACACAAGGGGTCCTTACAGAACAGGGCATTGTTTTTTGGCTTGTACGGACTGTTAGGAGCCTGCATTCAGACGTGTGCGTGTATACGCACAGCAAGAGATAAGAAGATGAGGAAAAGATGGAGAATAATTATTGGCCATGTTTGTTCCGGGCAACTAGGGAGATGGAATTGGACTAGGGGAAGGACGGTTACCAATTTTTTTGACACCTTGGGATAGACAGTTCCACGTTTGTATCATGGGACTCAAACTTAGTCCGGTAAATTCCGCACTATTCCCAGGATTACTAACACTAGGTCTCTTCTTGGATTATTAGTACCAGGCTTCGAATTATCTTTCTTCCTTATCAAATGGTCAACAATAACTTTATAAATCTTATCTCATCTTTTATCCCACTCTAACTAAACATGTATTAAATTTATCACTATATGCATAATCTTATTCATAATCTCCTAGATAAAATATTTTTAAAAAAAACATGTGAGACCCTCACTATTACTTATCCCTCCTATCCTATCCAATTATATTTGGGATAACGAATAAGCCAGTATTCAAGTTTACAGTATTTTTTTATAAAAATAAAAAAGGAATTATTACCTTGAGCAACTTGACACTCGGCGCAGCTGCACATTGTACCCAGGTAAGATTACTGCCGGTGTCAATGTCGAGATAGTAGGGCTTGGGTGGATTCCCAATATTTATGGTAGTGAAAAAGACCCTGCATATTGAAACAACACCTGCTTTTCAGATTGAGGATAGAAAAGGAATAAAATGAAAACTTGACGACTTTCAATCAAGAGGTGAAAAATGTTCATAGGAGATACAATTCCGTGAAATATCTGATGGGCATCTAGTTTAAAGTAAAGATTTGGTTTCATATCTCTTATGTTTCAAGGAAATTGTACCCCCAGTTTCACAGACCTCAACAAAGCCTCAATCACACACAACATTGGCAAATTCCAAGGGAATCAACATCACATATCAAGAGTAATTAAATATTGAGCTATCCAGGACTCAGTTACAAATTTAAACAACTAATGAAATTAGGAAACTGAGAACGTAGGTTCAACACTTAAATATCTCAGAAGCATAGTACAACTGTAAAGCATTTGCTTTTCTGTGGCTATTGGTCCGTCTGGTATGGTTTGTCAGTAATCATAGGGAATCCTTCTTCTATTTCCTCTTTTGTTAAATGGACATTGGCTATGATCAATGAGTTGCAGGGTGAAGGAAGAGTATTTTTTAATTTCAAGCAAAATTGATGTGCCTTGGTGGAATATTTGGAAGACCCAGAAGGGCCAGAATGATTCCATATTTAATCGTATCCCTGTGAACCCTGCTGGGGATGTGGAGTTAGCCGGCCATGCTTGGGAAGCATAAATCTCAGCAAACATATCAGATGGTCAGAGTGACGATGCTCAGAATTCTGGAGCAGTAACTTCTAACAGATGAAGTCATCTCCATTATGGGATTCTAAGCTCAATTGCGATGCAGCTTTCAGGAAAGGAAGCCTGGAAGTATCTGTTGCAGTCATTGTTTGCGATTGGAAAGGTCAGCTGATTGATGAGGTTGTTGTTGGGGATTAGTGCGCAACTACTAATCACACCCAAGATCAACCAAAGAATGCACAACCACAAGATAAGAACGAAGAAGGAAGAAAGAGAGGCAATCACACAAAACGCAAAGTTTACGTGATTCGACAAGTCGTGCCTACGTCCATGGGATCACACACTTTCACTATATTGCTTGGAAGTAACAAGAGAAGGAAGTTCTGAGGAGAGGAATACAAAAGAATAGAAAAAAAATAGGAAAACATATAACGGCTGCTGCAACCCTAGCAGCCTATAACAGGCTTGCCCTGCACAGGCCGTGGTCGTCAAGCCGTCGGGGGCAGTCCTCAGTATCTCAATGCAAGCACTTCACCACTCGAGCAGTCTATTCACTGCTCGAGCGGTCTGTCCAGAATACTGGATTTTCTTCACTCCTCTGATAGTTGTTGAATCTGTTGCAGCTAGATATGCTCTGCAAGCAAAAGCCTTTTCCATCAGGCTTGCTTGCTTGGTCCTGCGTCATCCACTCCATCTCAGCTGGAATCGAAGGGGATAACATAAATGTTATTCATTCCAGGGTCAATAAATTAAGGCAGTGGTTCAGGATATCACAGCTTTGAGTTATGCTGGAAAGTTTACTCTTCGATGGGGTCCAAGATTTTCCAAGAGGGAAGCTCATTGGGTAGCTTCTAACCATTTTCAAAATAGGTTGCCTTTCAATTGTTCTTCTTGGTCCCACATCCTTTGCAGCTTAGACATTTGGCTGACTCTAGCTGTTTTCCAGTGTTCTCAACCCAAAAAAAAAAAATTTGTAGATGCAACTTGGTGATGAAGTCTTGAAAGTTTGAGGGAACCCAATTTAGGTGATAATTAATTACTAAATTGGAAAATAAAAGGGAAACAATTATGCACACATAAACATCAAAAACTTAAATACACTTATACATTCATAAACATAAATGTATATGTGTATGCTTTTTGTACAATCCAGTTACGGATATAAACCATATCCTATCATTCATGTTAGCATAAGGCGGAAGAAAGCATCATTTAGTCAAGTTAAATATAGCCTAAGAACAACAAGAACATGATGTGATGTGGGTACGAACACGAGACACTGTGAGTTCCAAAAAAATGGGCACGGAAAGAACAAGGCAAAAATATATATTTTATATAATTCTATTTGTCATCTATATGAACATTACGTTGACAAACCAGATATAGAGAAAATGGTGAGGAAAAAAAACAGACAACTATGCAAACATATATCAGAATTAGGAATCTGACCAACATCTATTTTGCTAAACCTTATATAGTCCAATTCCAATCTCAATCTCAATCTCAATTTGAAAACATACAATCTAAGGAAAAAGCAGCAAGCAATGACACAAAGATTTTATGTGGAAATGGGAAACCTATGGGATAAATCTCCCATGAAATGAAACCCACCGACCGACAATCCAACAAATCTACTAATGAATCAAAAGTTTACAATATTGTAGATGAAATGAATTAGAACTTTACCTAGTTAACCTATCTATGTCAATCCTTCTTAAAAAATCCACGAGTTCAATCTCGCTCCAGAGCAGCTCTAGCCTTGTCATACTCTTCCGATTGACCAGTCAACCGCGAGGCCTCTGCCTCAGTCTCGTTCCACAATAAATACCCAACGGCCAAGGATTATTTGAACCATACAAACAAAGGTTTTGTTTTGAGAAATACCACTCTAGATCTTAACCAACGTAAGCACTCACACAAAAATACATCTGGAATGAACACATCTTGAGAGATGCTTATGGAAAAGATTAAACCAGTTGAACTCTCTAGTGACTACTCTCGAATGTTTTCCCTTAATCCCACTGAAGTTAGAAGAATAGTGATTTACATATTTTCCCCCCAGGAAAAGCAGAAATCCATCAAAAATATCTACCTTTGGGGCGCTCAATCACTTATTCAGCCCCAATTGAGCCAACTTTGTAGTCCCAGGAAGCTCTAGCCGTTGTTGAGCCCGCTCTTCTATCTTTAGAGTGAGGCATTCTTTTTTGAAAACAAAATTGTCCTAAAGGTCAATTTAATGAGAGGCAAATATACACGAAAGTAATACGGAGCAAATGTAGAAGTGGCTGATGAAATTTTCATCGTGAACAACACTACTCGCCAGCCACCACTCATGCAATACTACCAATCCCTATTTAGAGCATCTCCAATGCTTTGCTATTCTATCAGCCAAAGCCATTATTTGGCAAGAAGTTCAATTTAGTCCTCCAACAGTCTGCCATTTCATGCCAACAAAATATAGCCAAATTTGGTGAGGAAATGGCTTTGCCATTTCTTGCCACATCAGATTTTCCCTCTTCCATTTTTAGCTACCAAATCCAAAACCACAACTGAAACTACAAAAATCACATAAAAACAATCATTTGCTTAAATATGTTTTGAATATGTGAGTGTGAAATAATCAAAACAGCGTTCAAGCGACAAAACGAGAAAATAGCCAGCCGTCTCAGCCCATTTACTTCATTCTATTCCTCCCATCTTCCAGTTCATCTTCCTGCGTGATATCGTCCTCAGTCAGAACTGCTTAATTCTCTTCTTGTTTTACGGGTTCCACGTCACCATCAACTTCTATTCTTATCCAAACAAAAGACAGAAATAACATAAACAACTGATGGAAATACTAATAAAGCTCAAACATACCTGTACAATGGAAAATCGCAATTCGAGCAGATCAATGAAGATGAAAAGGAAAGGGAGGAAGAAAATGAAGTAAACGGCCAGCAGCACGGCTAGCCACCTTAGCCACTTGAGGTTAAGCTTATCAATGGCCAAATTTTGGCTTTGTCACTATTGCAGCACATCAGCCAAATTTGGGCAAAACACTAGCAAACCAAAAAATGGCCAGAACCATTGGAGTTGCTCTTACAACTGAATCCCAAGACCCAAGTTTTGTCATTCCAAAATACCCATCACTCATATAAATTTAAATCTTGTCTCCACTACAAATCCCCCACAAATTAATCAATTAATTTCTAAACACAAAATCTGAATAAAGATATTATTAGCATATAACATGTATATACCATTTATAGCAATAAACGGACACAGAATTTTAATTCAAGTGGCAAATGATTCTTATCTCTCTTAAGAATGGATATTAAATTTTCAAAAAATAAAATAAAATTGAGAGACGAATCCATTACTAATACTACTGCAATTTATAGGCCCTGTTTAGGCTTCTTTTTTTTCTTTTTTTCTTTTTTTTGGTTTTTTTGAATTATTTTCAACTTTTGACAAAAAAAAAAAATTTACTTTTCCAAAACGTTCCAATGAGATTAATTGAAAAAATAAAAAAATTTGATCAAAAAAATAAAATTTTTTACTAAAAATAAAAATAAACAATATAAAATTTAACTTATACACTTATTTTTGTTTTTCTAAACTTATTTTATATTTTGATAGAAAAAATTTACTTTTTCCCCTATTAAAAAAATATAATAATTTAATTAAATAATAAAAAAATTAACAAAAATAAGCAAATAAGCATTTATACCAAACAGGGCACGAAAAAAATCGAAACTTAAGGTCTCTTGTGTCCGTCTATATATGCAACGAGCACAAGGCATATTAAATAAAACCCAGAAGAATTAAGCATTAACATACCCTGTAGGGTAGATATCTCCTTGAACAGGAAAAACCAAGGAGGATCCAAAACTATTCGTGCGATTTTGAAGCTGTTTGGCGGCCGAGAAAGTGAATAGAAACTTTGCAGTAAAGAACAGAGCACAGAACGTCGCCCCCATTGACGACGTTTCTTTCTTTCCCTCACCCATCTTGAATTGCGTTATCCGTGAAATAATATGGGTGATCAAAAGCCCAGAAAGGACTCTGTGTTTTTTTAAATCTAGAAATGCTTGTGCAGAGAGAGAATTCTGAAGGTCCAGGCACCAATTTTCACCAACTTGTCTGAATAGTCATTCTAGAGAGAGGGGGAAGGGATGAGAAATTATTGCAAAGGTAGTAATTGAACGTGGTATGTTTATCTAATATATGTATTTATTTAATATATGATCATAGGGCGTTTGAAAATGCTACAAATAGTTTATAAATTATAATTTATAATAAAAATTATAAGTATTTAATAAAAATTATAATTTATAATTAAAATAAAAAAAATTAATTAAAAATTATAATAAAAATTATTAATATTTTAAAAAAATTATAATTTATAACTAAAATTAATAACAAAAAATTAAAAATTATTATCAAAAATTTTTTCAAACACCTTAGTTACTAACGATTTGGACTCATGCGATGCCGTGAAATTTAAAAAATATAAAATTAATATATTAATACATTAAAATTCAATTTATTTTTTTTGCTTTTATTTATAACTGCATGAGAGGGAGAGAGAATGCATGATAGGTTTAGATTTTTGTTTGAGAGAAAAAAAAAGAAAAAAAGTAATTATGAAAATATATTTAAAATTTAAAATTTAAACAATTATTGAGGTATATTTGAAAAAAAATGTTTGATTGATTCGAAGAAACTAAATATTTAAATTTTTTTTATAATAATATAAATAGATGTAGATAATTATTTTTTTAATATTAAATTAATTTCTACAATTATAAATATATAATATGCATATATTAAGTGGACGTGGCATGACCTTCACTATTAACTAAATATTTTCTTGAGACGGAGGAATAGACTTGGCATCGTGTGTATGACTTTTTTTTATTTTTAATAAAAAAAATTACGTTAAGCAAAATAATAATAATAAATTTAAAAAGTAAAAAATTTTAAATAAAAAATAAAAATAATTTAGATAAATTATACTTAAATCTCTTAAAATTTAAATTTATTACAAAGTTCTTTTTAATATTATTTAAAATTATACTCTCACGTCAATCTTCTCAAGCGAATACCGTTAATAAAAAATATATTTTTATATTTTTATTTTTTAATTAAATAATAACTTTTATACTCTATTTTTATTCTTTTTAAAAATTAAAAATTATTCTTTACTTCCACTATCTTCTTCTTCTTCATCATCAAAATTCAAACCCTAAACCAGTAGCCAACATCCAATATTCATAAACCATCAACTTCAGCTAGTTTGTTCAGAAAACTCTATTGGAAGTAACAAAAATCATGCCAGAACTCTTTTATTTTCTTCTCTTCCATACACAAGCTAAACCACACGGTGCGCATTTAGAAATTTCCATTTGAAAGTTCACCGTTTACCGGAAAAGTTAAAGAAGGGTAAGAAACTTACGAGGAAAGTTTCGCTAATAGGAAATAATACAAGGGATGATTAGGGGTAATTTTCTTAATTTGAAGTTGAAGACAGGTAGTCCAAAACTTAATCATGGTTAGGATTTAGTTTAGGCATTGGGCTCTGGATTTGGGTTCAAACAACATTTTCAATTCCGGTCTCCTTCGGAACGGTGCAACTCATCGTAGTTTCTCCCACTCCTCTCACCGCTGATCCATCCTCACCACCATCTTCTCTCTCAATTCCTTTGTTGTTCGGAACGAACGCAGATTCGAATCTCCTCCACAACCTCGCAGATCCAAATCATTCCCTCGCTCTGGTAATCACCATCTCCGTCTATTTTTACCTTACAAATCTATAATACAATTCATCAGAAGCTTCGATAGTAACAGGTATTGGCAATCCAAGAGTTGCCATTCTTTATCCATAAATCAATGGCTCAGATCTCACTCGCGGGTTGTCTTCCCTTGCTTGCGCGCCCCCTCCCTGTCTATCTGTGCAACCAACAGATCAGAGCCTCAAATTCATTTTCAATCCCATTTTAAACCTATTTCTCCAACTACTATTCTCTTTCTCTTTCTCTCAGTTGGAACACCACCATCGGCAGCAGTCGGAACCATCCGCCGTCATCGTCACGCGGATCTCGGATCGTGAAGCTTCAATGTCGGAGGGAGCGATTTTGCCGCCACAAATATTCGGCGGAAACCTCAACGCAGATCTCGGCAACTCCCTTTCGTGATAGTGAAGCCTCAATGCCAGAGGGAGAGATTTAGCCGCCGCAAATCTCCGGTGGAACCGCCGTAAATCTCCTAAGAAGATGATAAGGTTATGAGGAGATGGCGAGATTGGAGTGGAAGGAAGACTTCAACGAGATGGTTTATTGGTGTTTTTGAAGTTTTTGTCTCCGATTCATCGATGGCGTTGAGAGACAATCAGGTGAGAGAGAGAGATGAAAGATGAGAGAGAAAAAAGTGATGAAGATAAATTTAAAAAATAATAATATAAATAAGAGTAAAATTATAAATAATATCAAATAATTGTTGATGTTGCTATTTTTTGTCAAATTTTTTAACAGTTATTTGACGAAAAAAAAAAATAAATATAAAAACAAAATAAAAGAAGAATTTAAAATATAAAAACAAAATAAAAAAGAGAACAGTGTAATTTCAAAAATTAAAAAAAAAAATTTGTAATAAATTTAAATTTTAAGAGAAGTAAATATAATAATTTACCCAAACAATTTAAATAATACAAAAAAATCACTTTAAAATTTTTGTAAAAAAATCATATTTAGGGATTTTTTAAATTTTAACTAAAATAATTATATTTTTAAAATTATTTTATTGTGACGAATCAAAAGTAAAAATTTTAAATAAAAAATTTAAATAATTTAGAAAACGTGAAAAAAAACCACGATAAAAAGTCAAAAAGAAAAGTTATCACACACTAAATTTGGTACCGATTTAAATTTTGACTTTTTATTTATTTAGCTTATAATTATAAAAGAATTAATTGTTAAATTATGATTTTTTGTAAGGTGATTTAAAATTATTTTTGATTCAATAATATTTTACTTAATTAATTTAAAATTAAAGAATCAACCAAATAAGTTTAAATTAAATTACCAAACAAAGAATCTGCAGGCGGTGGAAACTTCTCAAAAGCCAATTTACCATTAGAAAAAGCAAGATATCTATTATTAAAAAAAATGAAAATGGCGCTTAGTACACACGGTGGAAACTTCTCCAAATTGGATTAGAAAAACCAAGAAATCTATTATTAAAAAAATAAAAAATTAGCGTTTTGGTTTATTTTTAAATATTTAAGTTGCTATTCAAGTGAGAAATTTTAAAAAAAAACTATATATATATAGACAGATATAGATTAGATAAAAGATAATATTTCAAAATTAGACCCAAAACTATCAGCTAAACCAAATATTTTTGAAAAAAATCTAAGTAAACATAATCCAACTATAAAACCAATATAAAAAAATAATTTCAGCCATTTATATACGTATGGAATCTATATATATTATGGGTCCTATATATAATAAATGAATTAAATTATTTTTTTATAATTAATTCTGTAATTGGTTCCGGGTAAAAAACTACTTTTATACAAGTAATTTTGTTGCAAGAATAGTGCTATTTTTTATTATTATTTATTATTTATTTTTCTTTTTATTGAGGATAGTGGTTAACACTGTAATTTCGAAGCACATGGATCAAGAGATTTGCAAAAAAGAAGGGAAAAAAATAAATTTCATATTAATATTCTTTATTAGTAGTTTGTAGTATAAATTATGAGTGCTTGGTAATATTATAATTTGTAATTAAAATTTAAAAAAAAATTATAAATTATAATAAAAATTATTAATATTTAAAAAAAATATAAAAAAAGTAACTTTTCCAAACAGGAGTATCAAATGGAATTTAGATGGAAATTTTCGTTTTATAAGTTTTGTTCTTAAATGGTATAAGTAAAGACAAAGTGGCCTAAAATGAAAATATATTCTAGAACTAATATTAATTCTCCACAATCCGAATATTTTAGACGGGAATTTGAAATGGAATTTCACCATGCGTTTTATATTCAACTTAATATACTTTAATTTTTTAGCTTTTTTATTTATAGCAAACTTTTTCAACTTCACGAATAAATGTACTTTATATATTTTTTCGTCACAATAATACTAAAAATTAAAAAATAAACTAAGGGGGGTAAAAATCGGAGCAAAGTCACTTGGCGTCCATGTGAAATGCCATATAGCGCGCGGGCCACCTAGCCATGATATTAAACCTCGAGTATACTCCATCTTGGCTCGACAAGCGTGGTCAAGCACCAAGGCTAGAACTAGTGAGCTTCTTGGAGCTCGGGACAGGCAAGGTCGAGCCTCGAACATAAGATCCGATCCAAGCTTGGAGGAGGGACTCCTAGTCGAGGTTTAGAAGAGAAAATGCTTGGCATCCACGTCCGAGCAACATGCGTTGAGTGACCTCGAAAGTCGAGCTTGGGCCATAAAGCATGGTAATTAGTGCTCATGATACGCGTATTAAAGAGGTGATACTCATAATAAGAGGCTAATGGCAATTAGACCAATCCTAGAGCTAAGGTTTCAGGGAAGATTGACCTAACCCAAACTTGGTCTGGATACTGGTGGACATTTTGACATGACAAGAGAAATTTGCAAAAATGATAGCGCTGATAGGTTACCATCAGATTGACAGCTAAGTTTTAATTTGAGTGAGAAATGACAACTCGATCTGCTCGGGTCGGGTCAGACCCCTGAAAGTAAGTCAAGTATAATTTCTACAAGTATAAATAACCCACACGCTTAAAGGCAAAGTTATGTACTCGAACATACTAGCAGAAGTCCTGTCCATTTACCCTCTTAAGCCTTCTTTCTCTAAACCTTACCTGACTTCATCATTGAAGGGTCCACCGGTAAAAGTCACCGCCATGCATCTTACTCCTTTCTTGTGCAGGGATACATGGAATACACCTTGAACTGTTCAGCCAGCTTGGACGAAAACTGTAGATCCATATCTTGATCCTCTACAATTTGGTGCCGTTTGTGGAAAATCTACTAAGAACGCCTTCATGGCTAGCCAAGGCAATCGAGCCTATGAAGAGCTAAGAGAACAACACGCGTCGCGTGCAGAAGCATCGCGTGAAATTCACCATCGAATGAGATATCCTGTGCACTCCGAAATTCATGTTGGTGGATCCAGGATCAACCAGAGAAGAGAGCAGACCCATGTTGGTAGCTCCCACGAAACTACTCCGTCTCAAGGGGACTATCCACCACGCTACTCATTACAGCAAGTGGTGGAAGAGTACCAGGATGAATTGAATAGGCGAGACCAGCAGCTGGTTAGGCTCCAGCGAGAGCTCCATGAGGTAAGAGTTCGCATGGACCGGGAATACTCACCGGAAGTGCAATCGGATCGCCAACGGTCCAACAGAGATCCAAAGAGGGACCTTGATCGTCCTTAAGCTAGTCAAAGCTGTAGGAAGAGAGAGCCTCCACTTGAGCGGCGAGATGAGGCCTTAGATAGGAGTCGTGTCTCGAGCTCAAAAAGGGGAAGGTGAGGATAGATACGAACATTCAGTAACATGCACGCACCAGCAGTGTGCCCGCGAGCGGAGGAACGCCAGGTTGGGAAGGAGCTCACGCATAATGACGAAAATGAGGACCTCAAACAGTGGCTGCACCTTCAACTCAAAGGGAGGTTGTAGCTAACCTCGGGAAGGTCGGCCAAGGATGTTGCTCGGAGGGTGTTGAAGTAGATATCAACCTCCCCCTTCACGAGAGAGGTGGATGGGACAGATTCGCCTAGAAAGTTTTAGTCATCAAAGTTCAATCTCTATGATGGAAAGACAGACCTCATGGGTCACATAAAGCACTTCAGGTAGATGGTGGCCCTCTGTAATGGGAACGACTCCTTGATGTGCAGAATATTCCCCTCTAGCTTGGGTAAAGTGGGGTTGTGTTGGTTTGACAAATTGCCTGTTAGGTCGATTAGGAGTTGGAAACAGCTGGCCGAGCCATTTGCAACGAGGTTCATAAACAAACAGTAGACAACCGAAGTAGATTGTCTCCCTACTCAACCTCAAGAAGGCGGAGAGAAAAAGCCTAAGGTCTTACGCTCGGCACTACTAGGAGAAGTTTAACGATATTGACGACTGCAACGAGCAACTAGCTACGGCCTCTTTAAAACTCGGGCTGGACACAACCCACAAGCTGAGACACTCTCTGACCAAGAGGCCAACTCAAGGCATGACCGTGCTAATGTTGCGGATAGAGCAGATATGCGAAGGTTGAGGAGGATATGGGAGAAACATTCAATGAGGCGCATACCCAAGCTAGACAGAAGGAAGCCTGAGCAGAAAAGAAGGAAGGCAAAAAGGTAAAAAAATAGCCTGAAAGAGAAAGGGAGCGAGAGGTTCCAAACGGCATTTATGAGGTGGCTAACACGGTGTTCAAGGAACCTATTCACAAGCTCCTTCACTAGATCAAGGACAAGCCTTGGTTTGTCTGACCCCCAAAGATGGTCACTGACCCGAGCAAGAGGGGCGAGAAAAAATGTTGCTCCTATCACAAGAAGCATGGACACTTTATAAAACGTTGTCGAACATTCAGAATGTTCCTAGAAGATTAGGTAAAGGCTGAGAACCTCAGGCAATACATTGATAAAGAAAAGACCGAGCTGAGCAGCATGTAGTAGCTTAGGCCGAGCAGGGGGCAGGCACATATGAGGTAGTACTTGTTAAGGCCCTTGGAGGTCTCTACGATGGAGTAACAGTATTGAATCTCCCGAACATCGAGATCGATGCCCATGTAACAATTCAATAAAGCTACTCCCATCAGTATCGAGAATACGTTGGGGGTAAGCTGTCCGGGCACAACCGATAAAAGGCTAGAGCTTCCCTCATGATGCTCATGAGGAAAAACTCCAATTTGGACTCCAGAATGACCACAAGAAAAAATAGTTTCCCCGAGCTATTTAGTAGTCCAAGTCTCCTTATCAGTGGCCTGGCGTATTAAGACGTCGGTGGGGATTGACCTGGCTCGTCGAAGCTCGGCCAAAGCCTCCGACGTATCAATGTACCGCGCAAGACGCCCCATTCGATCTTAAAGAAAAAAAAGGGGGGAATGTATGAGAATGAATACATACTGGATATACGTATATACATGCGTATATACATACATGTATAGTTGAAAATATATATACGCCCGTGTGTGCGTGCAGAGCCGCCCCTGTCAGTGGCGACAGCGGCGGCGCCAAGGCGGTTAGGGCATTAACTAGGGAGCCTAGCCTCCACCAAGGAGGCGCTAGTCGTGAAACTCATTGGAAAGAAATAAAAGGCCGCCGGCAACCATGAAAGTGATGTAGCGGCGGTGGCTAGATGGCAGAGATGAAGGAAATAGGAAGAATAGGAGACTGACTTGAATAAAATGACCTCTGGAAAGCTTGAAAGTTAACGGAGATAGTGAAGTTTCAGTCGTCGAAAATCGCTTAAGCTCTGAGAAGTGATGGTGGTTCATAAAAAGTGGGAGAGGGGTTGCCCACTCTTTTTTATAGCTACACATACTCATTCAAACGAAGCGCCAAAAGGGCGCCAGTTATGGCGCATCATATGCATTTAATGCGCATTAAATACGTGCGGCATATGGTAGTCCGAACAACGTGACCCGACCAGAGCAAAGAGCGTAATCGCGCTACATTATTGCCCGGATCAATGAACCGAGCCATAATCTTTCATTAAGTTAATATGCCAGGGAAAAAATCTTCCTCTGGTTAACGGTGCCGAGCACCCCAACCATCATTAATCCTAATGATTACATTTATGGAAAACGGCCCCTGGCATCCCTGTCGTTATAGTAAAGCTGGCTCTGTACGCATTCAATGCGACGCAGCACGTGCATTAAATGCAGTACGAGACCAATGGGGAAACGCCAAGTAGCAGGAGCTGATGTCAGCCACACATGCTCGACAAATGGGAGAATGACACCTTAATGGAGCTTGCTTGACAAGTCTTCTGGCCTTGTTCAGAACGATGACTCGAGATGAAATGGCTCATCGTCTTCCAATAGTTTGGGACGTCGAGCAACAACAAGATGATGGGGGCAATTGAAAGGGTAAAAATTTGAGCAAAGACACTTGGCATCCACATGGAATGCCATACAGCTTACGGGTTACCTGACCGTGATATTAAACCTTGAGCATACCCCATCTTGGCTTGGCAAGCGTGGCCGAGCACCAACGCTAGGACTAGTGAGATTTTTGGAGCTCGGAGAAGGCGAGGCCAAGCCTCGAACATAAGATCCAATTCGAGCTTCGATGAGGGACTCTTAGCCAAGGTTTAGAAGAGAAAATACTCGGCATCCACGTCCGAGCAGCATGCGTTGAGTGGCCTCAAAAGCAGAGCTCGAGGCTTAAAACATGCTAATCAGTGCCCATGATACGCTTATCAAAGAGGTGACGCTCATGATAAGAGGCTAGTGGCAGTTAGACCAACCCTAGGGCTAAGGTGTCAGGGAAGATTGACTTAGCCCAAGCTTGATCTAGGTACCGATAGATATTTTGACATGACAAGAGAAACTTGCAAAAATGATAGCAATAATAGGTCACTATCAGATTGACAGCTAAGTCTTAATCAGAGTGAGAAATGACAACTCAACCTGCTCGGGTCGGGTCGAACCCCCGAAAGCGGGTCAAGTATAATTTTTCTTTATAAATAGCCCGCACGCCTGAAAGCAAAGGTCTGACTCGAACATACTAGCAGAAACCATGTCCATTTACTCTCTTAAGCCTTCTCTCTTTAAACCTTACCTAACTTCATCATCGGAGTGTAACACCCCGACCCTTCTCATGGCAACGATATTGTCCGTTTTGTGCAAAAATCTTCACGATTTTATTCTTCATAGGGGGTCACCTATCCTTGCATTGCTCCCGCCCAATCACGCTTAATTGCGAAATTCTTCTAGGGTCTCCACCATTTGGAAAAATGTCTCATTACTATGTAGGGGTTCAAGATTTTTTCTATATAGACGGCATATTAAACATTTTCGTGAAATAAAAATTAGTTCAAATATTAGAGAATAACCTAATCTAACAGAATCTTGTTTCAAAATGCTCCAAATCTAGTAAACATATTAAAACTATAATTAGGTAACATTTCACGTTTTCTTATTAATTCTATTATATTTATAAAGTATTTTATAAAAACTTAAATCATTAAAAATCACTAAAGATGCACTCAAAAATTTAATTCTTTTTACTTCATAAAACTAGTTTTAAAAAATTTAATTTTGGTTTTATAAAATATTCTATTTTTATAACATAGAAAAAATCACATACACACTTTTTGTTAAAACATTTTTATCTTTTAAAATAACGATTTTGTATAAAATTACATA
>JAOTRH010027544.1:0-21438 GCA_034768845.1 Heliamphora exappendiculata | reverse complement strand
CAATGGGTTATTTTGCCCCCCCCCCCCCCCCCCCAGCTAGATGTCTACCCCTTAGCAACATATCTCTTTCACTTTTTGTCACAAAATGACAAACTTAGCCAATATAAAACAAAAAATAAAAATAAAAATATATTTAACAATAAGAGAGGCCATGAAACACATGAAGAATGTGTGTGTATTATGAAGAAATCCAGAAAAAACCCAAAAAAAAAACATTTTGACTTAAAAATTCTTTTAAATTTATGCATAGTCTCGTATCGTGCAAAAAAAAAATTAATGCAATCGATGTGAGTCAAAATAAATGAAATAAAATAAATACACTACACATTCAAGATATTATATTCTATGAATTCCTCATAGTTAAGTGTGTGTGCGCGCAATAATATACATCAATTTCAAAATCAACCCCAAATAAGATCGATGTGGCTGAACTACATTCACATAAAAAAATGAACTTTCATAGAAGTCAAACCAATTAAACAGCTCATGTATATCTGTTTGTGTTATACTAAGTTGTCCTCACAAATAACTTTCATTATTATTATTTTTATTTTGACTTTCTTTCACATGACTTGCATCGACAGATCTCACACTAATTGTAAAAAGTAAGACAAATGTGTATAAATAGTCTATTTCTCAAGCCTTATATAAAATTGCACCTTAGGGAAGAACTTAACGTGAACACAAGTTACATTAATATGATAATACTAACTCGAAAGTTAATCTATAAAAATTCAATAATTATTGTGTGAGAAAGGCCCATAGAAGGAATTTGAAATTAAGTGCAGGAACCTTTACATTGATGCAATCATAAAGGCACTTTGGAGAGAAAGCATGTAATTTATATCCCAATTACAAAAATTCAAAATTCAACCATTGTCAATATCCACGCATATTCAACATGAAAATACTCTATGATTGACATGAAAAAATGCAGACTTCAAGAAGTTTTCAAGATCACAATGAGAAAAACATTTTTTTAATCGATAAGACTCAAGAAGAACACAAAAAAATGCAATCAAAACTGCAAAAAAAGAAAAAAAAAACTATAAAAAACTCATAAACTAACATGACTCAAACATACAAAGACCTAAGAATTATCTAAGGAAATCGAACTCAAAGAAAAATCTAACGGGTTTGACATGTAAAAAGACCGTTTAAATGATTACTATGCAATTTTCAACAATGAGACCTAATATAACTAAAAATACTACAATCAAGATAAATAGGTGCAAAATTACCATGAGATGCATAAGCTCTCATCAATTTTTTACAGTTAGGACAACTATTGCTAGGAATATTACAATAATGACAGACTATGTTGAATTTAGTCTTTTTTACCTCATTATGTGGAATTGTGGCTTTACCCGTATAATTTTTCCACTTTGCATTGGTTATTATTGAGAGACCAACATCAACCCTTTTTGAGCCAAAGTGTTATTGAGAGACCAACATCAACCCTTTTTAAGCCAATCACTTTTGCTTTGTCAACTTGCACAAAAATAGGTGCAACCATCTTTTGAGTTAATTGTTAGATCTTCTCTTTTTCTTTTAGTGAGTTGCTTGATAAGACTCTAAATCTAAGTCATGTTCTGTCCATCACTATTTTTTTTTCAAACATTCTATCTAAAGCAAGTATACTTGAATTCCACCACTTCTTGAAAGTAGCTTGGGCGTTCATTAAGTCATTTCCAAAACTTAACCAAATTTAATTCAAGTACTTTCTTTGAATTAACACAAGCACACAATTCATTTTCAATGATATCTATCATGTTTTTCTAGTTTAACTCAAATCACACATGTCATTTAATTCTTTTTCACATGACAAGTTTTCTTACACAAAGCCTTCTTATCTGACCTTAATCTCCCTACCATACCAGCGCTTGAGTTTTAGTTAGTTTTTGCTTAACTTTTTTATTTTTCTTTTTTCATAACTTGAGTTTATATGACCAGTTTCACATTCTGTTTGGTCAACATGTAACTCTCATTAAAGTTTATTATAAGCTTGTTTGAGCTTCACTTTCTTCACAATTATAAACATCTTTCCTATTTTCTTCAATAAAGTCACTGACAATGTTTTCATCATCAGACTCAGTGTTACTCTCTTGAATAGAAGCAACAAAAGCAATAGCATTGGTAACTCCATCATTGAAATCATTCTCTTCACTCATGTCATATTCACTCTCATCTTCCTATGTGCCAATGAACTCTTTTTATAACCTTTTGATTTTATTTGAATATTCTTGAGCAATATGTCTATGTCCTTTGCATTCATAGCATTGAACACTAAAGGGCTGACCATTTGACCCCCCTTCTTTAAAATCAAATTTTGACATATTTCTAAATTTGTCATTACCACTTTTCTTTTGAGATTTATCCTCTTAGTTAGGCTTTTCACCTTTTTTAATTTTTTTAAACTTGTTCGCCAAAATAGGCATCATCTCATAATCAACCTCCTAAGAATCCATTCGAGATCTACCCCGAACTGATAGATAAAAGGATGAGAATATGATACTCGACGATCTTGTTGGAAGCGTTGAATCTATTTAATCATCAAACGATAAACAAACTACAAAACTCTAGGAAATCTTGTTCTTCAAAACACCCAACCACTAGAGAGAGTTTCTGAACTCAATGGTTGCGACTACTCTAACTTCAGTAATAATATAAAAATATCTCATCAAACAGATCGATCGAAGGTTGCTCTATGAATCCTAATTCCTTTGAAATGGCTTAGGCCTCAATTAAGCTGGTGGGCACATTGATTTGCCTCAATAGCTCACAGATCCAATTTTTCATGAACCATTGTTTAACTTCCTAAATGATGTTGTGTGAGAGTTAGTAATTACGTGGATAGTTTCTGAAGTTTCAGCACAGTCCATCTCAATTTTAATTTTAAAAAAAATTTTGTCTCAACAAAATAATAAGAATACCTAAGATATTATAAATAATTAATATTTATATTTCAAGTTCAGTGGATTCAATTGACCCTAAAAAAGTTGCATGCACTGCCCTGGCGCATGATAGTGTTACGAGACTCATTAATTGCTTGATAGAGAGGGTGGGAACTTTCGTTTAAAGGGGCAGATCGCAAATAATATTTGTATTTCTTTTTATTTAATAATTGAAAAAATAATTCGATTGAAGTATTACTTAAAAAAGTTTTCTTAAAATATTTTTCGTAAGTTAAAATTTAATGGCAAGGCATGTTATTAAATATCTAGTCACAATCATCAAAATTAGAAATTCTAATAAAGATTTTAGAAAGATTTTATAAAAAAAATATACAATCATAATTAAGATTCAAAAAAATCAAAAAAAGAAATATATAATCAAAAATTGGTTAATTAGACCGGAATAGTCTAAGACAACTTATACTTGTCAAATTAATACCAATCGAAAAAAATGCATACACAAAGTATTTAGAAATAACTAAAAAAAAAGAATAACAAAAAGGAGAAATTTAATAATTTAAGAAAACAAATTTCAATTTAAGAGGAAAAGTTAAAAATTATTAAAATTTCTAAAGAAATAAATAAAACTTGACAAAAATCTAGTGGGGACATTGATTTCCTCTGGATCCCATGTGGTTTCTGCTCATAGGGTTCAGAACATACGAACATCAATAGAGAGACAACAGAAAAGAAAAAGAAATATATAAAATGTGCACATTAGTTATCTCTTTTATATCATCCCATCAAATCAAAGACAAAAAAATATATGAAGAAATGTAAACAATGAAACCAAAATAGACAGTGGATAATATTTCAAAATAATGAAGTTCAAATTTGTTAAGGACACAAAAATTTCCATAACATCTCTTCTCTATGTCTCTATCGTAAAATTTATCATCACCATATCGGATAAAAATACCACATAGACTTGTCACATAAAACTCCGAGAATATTGAATAATTACTGCCGGTTAACTGGGTAATTTTAAATGCACACACTTTATTTTATTGTACACGCACTTTATATGTTAAAATATTAGTATCCAATACATTAATACTTATAAAAAGATGGGTACATTTAGAATCACCCAGCTAAAGATTTTTTTTGTAATTTTACAAATTATTTTGATATTTCAAAATATAATTTTTTGGTTGATTGAGAAAGAGGCACTGCTAGCTAGGCCTAAATATATTTTTGAATAATAAAAATTATAGTTTATTTTTATTAATATAAACATGATTTGTTAAGAAAGTTACTAATATTCGATCAATAAATTACACCAAAAAATATTTAAAATTAATTTTAGTTTAGACTACTTTTCTGAGCGTGCAATTTAAGAATAATTTTGGTATATATGAATGTTTGAGACTAAGTTCTTGAAAAAGTTGTAAACATTATTAGTCTTCTTCTATAAGTATATATTTTAGGACTGATACAAAACTACTCAATATATATATATATATATATAAACAAAATCAAACCCATTCCTCTATTAAAATTATTTTAGTATCACAATTAAGAGGTTGGGTAATTTCATAGTTTTGTGTGGGTACTTGTGGATTTAGGGTACAAGAAAAGGGACACCTTTTGGTGATTAAACCACATTGAGAGATTTTGGCACCATTAAGATATTTTAAAAAAATTAGCAGTTATTTCAAAAAATTTAAATGTTTACTAAATGATTAAAGATTCTTAATTAAATATGAATAATACCATATGTTTACTAAAAGCACTTACTTAATTGCTTAAATAAATTTTTAATAAATTATGTTAAAACTATATTGTAAGTTTAAAATATTATCTTTAGCTAGCACTTGGTCCTCTAATTTTAACAGTTAGAACTTTGTTCCATATGTTAGCTAATGATTTTTTAATTCTTACAATAATTTGAGAATTAAACTTACAAATTTTAATTTAATTGTGGATCAATTAATAAATTTTAAAAAAAATTTAAATCTAATATGAGATAATATATGTAGTTATAAATAAGAAGAAATAAAAAAAAATTATGTTCACGAAAATAATTTTCATATGTTAATTGATTATAGTTTTTATTGTATGCTTATAAAACCAATTTGAATATTTCGTTTTGTTACTTTTAAAAATATTCGACAAATTTTTAAAATTTTGTGATATTGAGTTAATTACAACTTCTAATTTAAAATTTAATTAATGATAAATATTTTCCTTCTTTAAAAATTGCTTGAACTTTACCTTCTCATAGACTTTTTGTATAAATTTGATATTAAGAATATTTTAAATAAAAAAATTTAAATACAAACTTAATTTTTATGATTAAGGTTTGTGCATAGCACGGGCTTATGCTACTATATTATTAAAAATACAAAATTATGATTTTGATCATCTTTACCATTT
The DNA here is from genome assembly GCA_034768845.1 of Heliamphora exappendiculata. Classification (NCBI taxonomy): domain Eukaryota; kingdom Viridiplantae; phylum Streptophyta; class Magnoliopsida; order Ericales; family Sarraceniaceae; genus Heliamphora; species Heliamphora exappendiculata. The sequence goes on along the minus strand of JAOTRH010027544.1, from coordinate 16,108 downwards.
TTCTGTCACTAATTGATCAATTATAAAATTAACTTTATACTGTAATGTTCTTATAGTTTAAAACGGTTTTTTTAGTAGAGAAGCAATAGTTAAATTTTAAAAGGTAAAATGCTAACAACTTATTATTATACGGAGTTTCGGACTTTGAAAGATAAAATTTTACCCCTTAAAAATAGCGATATGCCTTACACATCTGTTGACAACTTTTTCTGTCCTTATTTTTTGTCTTTGCATTTATTTTAATTTCAGTTTAAAATAATATTTTATCCCTTTAATTTCTACAAAATCACCGTGATTAACTGGGTGAGTCTAAATGCACACACTTTTTTCTTTAAACACTTATATTTGTATAAGTATTAATATTTTTATATTTATTTTTTTACAAATAAAAAATAAAAAAATCAAAAATTCTATAAAAAAGCTAATCCAAATATAAAGGGAAGAGTTTTTAATATTATATTAAGTTATCACTATTTTTAGTCAACTAATATAGGGCTGTATACCTTAACATTTGTAGCAACTTTTGAGGTCTATATGTCACGTAAGCGTCATCAATTTATCCGTTAGCCCGCTATTGACCCTTATCCGTTAGCCCGCTATTGACCCTAAGCCTGCCTGCCCACTGAGCTAAAGCCTACCCTATGTTAAGCCTCAGGCAGGCCGAATAAGACTGTGTAGTATTTATACTAGATTTGAATATAGGTATTGAAGCCCGTCTCACCGAAAAACTCACCTATATTGTTCGAACAAAAGCCCACCAAACCCCATATAATATAAATCTATCCAAAAAATAACATACCTAGTATTTATACATAAAATTTCTCATTTTACTGTGTGTAGCTCACTTCAATAATAACAATTTTTCAATAACTTTAACCGAATTTAGTTTTTTTTAATTTTTTTATTTTCATGTACGTGTAATAGCAATACTAGTATCTTTTTTCTTTCTTATGTTTCTTAGTTAATCTCATTTACTACAATCACTCTCGTTTAATACCATATTTTTAAAAAGAGAAAAATATATAAATAATTAAGTAAAAAATAATATATATGTGCATATAGAGAATATTTTTAGAGAGAGAAGTATATACATATAAATAAATGAAAAATAATATATGTATATAGTTATATATTGAACTCATTTCTCCTTATTCGATTTCTTTATCACAGTATATATCATTGTTCTTTTCTACGGTGAGGTTTTTTTGCAATACCACTTAAGATAAGAGCATTAATTTCCAAACTTAGGTAAACTTTTAATAAATATCAACATAGTCTCATTCTTTTTACTCTTTTTTTCGTCATGTCCAATTGTCAGTCAGTCTTTGGCTCTCCCGCCATCCCACCTTGGCTAAGCCCACTGGATAGGACTTGAACTTAATTATTTTATCCCAAGTCCAACTTGCTACAAAAAAAATTTTGTTGGGTAAAACCCACAGACGAACTTATGTACTAATTATATGGTCTAGGCCGCTCGAGCTCGGCCCATTGACGACCATTAATGTCACGTGTGGCCTCTTTTTCTTTTTGTCTATCATCATACATCTTTCTTCTTCCGTATTTCATCTTAGAATGCTTGAAATTTTTTTTTTTTTTTTTAAGTGGGTAGAATGAGTATCACTTTGATACCAAGTAAAAATTTTATATTTAATTTTTAGCTTATCATTTTTATCAATAATACTATGATAACTATGTTTTCATGACCACATTTGACTACTACATAGTGTGGCTTTTCATGTGTAGCGATTATAAATAAATAGTGAGTACATAAGCATCAGTCTACATCATTTAGTACTCAAATATAATTAGCAAATATAATCATCATAATGCTTCTCTATTTTTGTATGTACATTTAGAAGCTCCCCACTTGCAAATAATATTAGTGTTGGTGGTTGTTTGTTTGGAGAATATAAAGGGAGAGTATGATTTTTTTGACCGAATATAAAAGAGTTAAAAAAATATATGAGCTTCAATATTTTTTGCCTCACACTTTCTTTTATACCATGCTTTAATTTTTTTTATACTCTTTGAATATAAATTTTTGTAGAATATTATATTCTTCAAAATAATCAAATATGTAATATTACATCCTCTACTCTAAATATGTATTATATATTCCTATCATTGAATATGACCTTAACTTCTATCTAAAAGTTAAAATGGATTCTTTTTTTCTTATTCCATTTTATATCCTAGACTAAACCATCATAATTTATATAAGCACTAATAATATAATTTCATTTATTTTCCTAAATATTATATATATCTTATATTATTATATATTTTCAAACTTTTTTAATTTCTCTTATTTTATATTCAGACATGATGGTTATGTATTCTTTTTCGGCTTGCATTCCCATCCATTGATCTTATCATCTTTGATAATCCAACAACTCCATGCCACGGAAAATTATTATGTATTTTTGAAATATTAAATATTTTATTGTCTACGTAATATTTTTAGAAAAATAAAAAAATGGATAACTATTATTATATTATACTAAAGTTTATTTCATTGAATCCTTCGTTTTCAATGTTTATATTTTTTTAATGTTTCGAGATCTCAATCATATTGTAAAACTGTCAATTTATTATAACACAATGAGTGATATGAATAATTAATATATAGCAAAGAATCAAAGCATGGCCAACAAAAAAAAATGGAGCGATTCGTTTGGTGACCTCTTTTATTATTTAATTATCTTGAAACAAATTTAAATATTATTTTAATTTCATAATTATTTATGTATTTAGTGAAGTTTATTAATTTTAGTCATACGAATATGAATATTTATCACTCAATAATTTGAGTGGAGCATTGTTTCCAAAAGCATTGAATCATGCCATTACAAGATACTTTTAGAGTACTACGCTCGATAAATAAAAATATTTAATACACACTAAAAAAGTTATCGTTGACTCTTACTTACCTAACAAGGGTGTTCGACTATCATGGCAAATTATTAAGTCCCAGAGTACCATGTAGACAATGGTGCGTCCTGTAAATAAAAATATTTAATGCAAATTAAGTAAGTTATTCTTATCTCTCACATATCCAACAAAAGCGAATTAACATTGTTTTATCTGGAGTGTTTTTTGCTATGTCATTAGATGAGAGCACCAAGTAAGTAATATTACATGATATTCGGGACTATTGAATTATTACTCCATAGCTTTCGAAGTATTTTTTGTTATAAAATTAGATAAGAGTATCGCATAGACAATATCATATATTGCTAGGAGACTATCGAATAAGTATTCCACCTATGCAATAAATGTTGACTAATATTATTCCACATAAATATTTAATAAAAATACTATATAAATACTAGTAGATAATGCTCTAAAATTACCAAATAATTGGATGTCCATAAGCTATTGTCTAATGGGGTTCCATGTTTAGAATCATCAATTAAGTGTTGATAACTAGGAACCACTTTGGATGCACTTCAATGAGTATCTTCGTTCAAGTTGTGGCAGAATTATAGAGGCAAAGTGATCAGTCAATTTCAAATGTTAAGCATAATGATGAATTGTTGATTATATTGTACAAGAGTTGCCAAGTTGCCAACTAGTCCATTAGCTAGGCACGGTCATAGATGGGTTGAATTTAGTTGAGTTAACCTTCAATTTATCACTAATTATATATATATATATATGATTTTTAATTTTGTTGCTCGTAACCGAGCAATGGATGCAACAATTTTGGACTCATGAATTTAATGGGTTCGTGAATGGTTGCGATTTGATTTGACAGTTTAAATTTGTCCATTTTAAACTTATTTTTGTTAATCTCATTTTATTTTGTAGCTAAGTATAATATTTTTTTTATTTAAAAAATAATGTTTAATAAATTTAAAGCTCAAAAAATCACTAATTTATCAATTAAACCACACAGACTAAATTACATAATTTTTACATAAAAATATTAAAGTAATAGACAACTTAATCTTATAATAAAAGTAAAAGTCTATAAAATTTAATATTTATTGTCCGCGCTGGGTTTGACAGGTAATTTCACTCAAGACCCGCCTGATCACCACTTGAAAAAAAAAATATTTGAGAATAATGACATTACATATAATAGATGAAATAAGTAACATGGTAAGTTTTATATCTTTTTTTAATACCAAGGAATAATGAATAAAATTACATTTGTAGTGAAAAATTAAATATAAGTTGAAATAAAAAATAAAATAAAAGGTATAATATTATTTTTTAACTATTAATTTAGAAGAGAAAATAACTTAAATTCTACTATTAATAATTCATACTACGAATAATAAATTAATTATTTTTTTATTAATTTATTAATTTAAGTCTCGCAATATAAATGGCAGATTAATTGTCCTAAAAGACAATTATTGAACCACTCTACGATTATATGCAAATTCTCCAAGTTCGTTGCTAAAATGTTTGGTTCAAATTGTGAGAAAGGTAATTAAAGATATAATTCTTCAAACGTGCGTTTGGGATAAATTCTTGTTATACTTTTTTTCGATTTTAATAATTTTTTAATATTAGTTCAAATGGGTATATTTTCTATATTTTTTTTCATAAGGAATTAAAGCAGTAAAAAAAAGAATTACTTAAAAAATTAAATAAAATAAAAGCTACTTAATAGGTATAAAAGGATTAAAAATATATATAAGATATAGGTAGTCCGCTAAAAAAAGATATAATTAGTATTTGGCATTGTTACAACTAGTAATTTATAAATTTAAACTTATAGTAGAAGTTCTAAATATTTGGTAAGTATTATAGTTTGTAACTAAAATAAAAAAAAATTTAATTATAGTTTGTAGTAAAAATTGTGAGTGTTTGAAATATATTATAATTTATAATTAAAATTAGTAGTAAAAAATTAAAAATTATAGTAGAAAAATTCACTAAACACCCCCCATGATCTTAATTAAAATATACATATTTAATAAATAATAGATTCAATGGTGAGATTATTTGAGATTTCATCTAATTTATTAATAATTTGTATACCTTGTTTGAATATTTTGAATTTATAACTAAGTATATTAAACATATAATTCTATTTATAGTATTTATTATTTTTATTTATATATAGTTAATATTATTTTTTATAACTTTATAACATAACTAATTTTTATTTTGTTTTGCAGTTATGATTTTTCTATTTCACTTATTCAATTTAAGATTGAATAGTATAGAAATACATTTATTTTCTCTGCATTGACACTATTCAGAAAATCACATTTAGTTATGTTTTCATTTTTAATAAAAGAGTTTATCGTTTAGTCCAAATGAATATTTTTTTCAAGTTGTAATCAATACCAAAATTTTAAACAAATAAAAAGTCTAAACTAAAAGATAGAAAATATTCCCAAAAAAACAGAAACTCCTAAAACATGCCTAGACTAACGCCCCGTGTGATAGTCATATCTCATTTGGGATAATAACTGATTTGCTTATTTTATTTTTTTTATTTTTATTTTTATAATATTATTTTATTATGTTATAAAAAAATTATATATTTTTTCAATACTTGTCAACATGATAAATTTAGAAAGTAAAAAAATTTGATCAAAGAAGATCAAAAAATAAAAAGAATAACCAAAATAAACAAATAAACTAAGAAAGTGAAGAAAGTTGATAAAAAAAACAAAAATAAATCCAAAAAAAATTAATAAATTAGATTTTATGTCATATATTTTTATTTTTAGTAATTTTTGTAATATTTACATTAAAAATTTTTATTTTTTCAAATTAATCTCATCAAGATAATTTTAAAAACTAAACTAAATTATCAAGAAAAAATTTAAAAAAAAAAACAAGCACAAAAAAAAAGTAAAAAAATATCTCAAACAGGAAAATAAAGCGAGTAAAATAATTTCAGACCCTTTACAATGGAGATAATTGTTTTTGTCTATTCATGATTTGGTCACGTCTTCTCACACGAAATGTCACGTCACGCAAATTGAAATCCCAGATCTTTTCCAAAGAGGTAGGGTGGGTCCCATACATGTATGGATTGATGATGAGTGATCCAAATGCGATTAACTTCATTGCGGTCGGACCACTCAATCTTTTTTGGGCCTCGTTTGGCTATTTTAACTTTTTAATTAATAATATTTTAAAATTTCATTTAGTAAAAAATTTAAAAAATTTAAAAGTTAAAAGTGACATAACTCATTATTTCTACAATATTTTATTTAAATTTTAATTATTTTTAAAATATTATAATAATTTTAATTTATAACTTATTTATTATTACTATCAACTACATATAATTTCTAATATCAAATATATAAAACGATAAAATTATTCAATTTAAATATTAAAAAAAATTTAACTTAAAAATTAAATTACCAAATAACTTATTTTGTACCAAATTTAATTTTTTAACTAAAAACGTAAAAAAATAAAAAAAAAAAGCAAACAAACTTTGAAGCTAATTACCGATTAAAACCCTTAGTTTTGGAGAATTTTTAAGTAGTTTCGAATTACTATGTAAAATTATTTACGTGACATGTTTGACAAATAATTTTTTTAATATTAATTAAGTGGGTAGCATTCATGATTTGGTCACATCTTCGCATAAATATTTTTCTCTAACTAACTAATTTGAGTAATTAGTCGTTAGTTTTGGCAAAAGAGAGGGACTTCTCTTCAGTTTTGGACTCAATCAGTTTAATTTTGTTATTTAGTCTTAAAATATGTTTATTTGAATAATTTAAACAATTCATTTTATTATTTTTAATTTATAAAATATTTGTGTAAATAAATAAATCGATTGAATAACGCAAGATTTCTAAATAAATTAAATTTACTTTAAAAAATAAACAGTATCCAGTTTTCATACTATTTTTTTTTTAACACAAGTGTATTTTATTTAGATATTTAATAATTCAATCAATTTAATTTTTTGTATAAATATTTTATATACTAAAAACAATAAAAAGAACAACTCAAATAATCAAAATAAACTCATTTTAAACTTAAAATAGATAAAATTGGATCAATTCAGTTCATTACTTAGTAGTGGGACAATGTAACTCTTATGCAAACATGCCAAGAATATATACAGGACCGGTCTTGAGTTTTAGGGGTTTAAAATAAAATTTTAAAATATGACTCCTTAAATATTTATACAAATTAAAAAATAAATAATAAAATCAACTTAAAAATTAATAATAACTGAAAAGATAAAACCATAAAAATTCATTAAAAAAAACTCAAAAATCTAGATAATCTGTTATTCAAAAATCTAAATAATCTGATACTCAAAAAATTATCACCAACATAAACTCAACCAATTTGTAAAAAATTAAAATTATTAATTAAAATAATTTTTATGTACTCAACATATTTTACAAATTACAAATATATATATCAATATATGTATTCAAACTTCAATATTTAGCACACATAAAAATTAAATATCAGAATTTTTACAAAAAAAAATTAAATACCAAAATTCTTACACACAAAAATTATCATTCACACATAAATAACTTAGCCAGGGGATTGGGCAATTTGGGTTGAATGATAATTAGTCACGTAGTGGGCGCTTCTTTTCCAAAGTGAGCTTGACAGAAAAATTAATATTGAACTTTTTATTTTCTAATTGGATTGGAATAAATGCAAAAATTTAATAAGTCTATATAAATACTTAAAAAAATTTGGGGCTCTAAAGTTTTTGTCTAAATTTAAAATCCTAAAGCAATGACTTTAGTAACCTTAGACCAAGGTGGGTCCTGAATATATATATATATATATATATATATGCATCAAATGGTTAGGGAACAAAAACACAACAGAGTAGGCAGGAAGATGCTAAAAAGCTCAAGGTGGTGCGCTTAATTTCCAGTGCATTTCTTGTTGGTTGTTGTGGAAGTCATTGTCCAATAGCAGCATGAACTGCCATGACAAGTAAAAAGAAACTAGAGCTTTCACATTGATAATAGGATTCTCTTAATCACACCTCCCTTTCTTTTCCATAAGAAAAGGTTAACAAAATTAAATGCATTTTAAATTTAATATAAAGTCCATATCAAATAAATATATTAAATGTAGTAAAATACCTTCTTAAAAGAAAAGAAAAAGATCTTCACACACGGAGGAAAAAATCTCGCACATGAAAAAACCACGTAAGAAGAACCACAAACATTTTCGAAGAGATGCATTATTAAAATTACTTAAAAAGTATCTTGACAAACAATCAATAAAAACCTACCACTGCAAGTAACACACACCGCCGTCTTTTTTTCAAATTAACTAAAATAGTATCGTAATCTCTACCAAACCCTCGCAATAATACATATTGAAAGTTCCAAGTGTTCGCTTAGCCTCAACTTAATTAGTTGTTACCCGTATCGCTCTATATATCCAATCTAAGTAGACATTCAAATCTCAAAAAGCTGCCAAATATATTGAATGGTGAAGAACAAATGATCAATGAGGAAAAGATATGCCAAAAATTAAATTGTTTGAAATATGAATATGCTTTTTTTATTATAAATAAATAAAACATAGTAATTTTTTTTGCCAAACAATATAATTTAAAAGCTAACTTTTAAACCAAAAAAAAAATCTATGTTTTAAAAACCCCAAACAGAATCGAAGTGAAAATAAGAATTATACTTTTTCATAATTAGACTATATAAAATACTTAATGCCATTAAAGATGCTCCATGGACGAATGGTTCATCTCTCTTGAAAAATACTTTACCGATTGAGGGACCATCTCAAGACCTGCCATCTTAAAAGTGTTACTAAAATGTTATGTATTCAAAAAGTTGTGGAGCAGCAAGATTATTTTTTTTAATTTTTTTTTATTTTATGTAATATTAGATTCTATTCTTATAAGAATTTGTGTTTTTTTTTTCGCGTTGAAATTTGATATTCTATTTTTTCAAGATTATGCCTCCTTTTGTCAGAGCTTTTTACTCATTTCTAGAACTATATTATTTCTGCTAAGTTATCTTTTGTTTAATTTATTTATTAAAACCTATTGCCTCTTTCGGTAAAAAAAATAGTTATTAAGAATTTCATTTTGAATTCAAAATGAAAATTTTAAACTTAACTGTTGTGTTATATTGATCATATTGCAAAAAAAATCGAACCACAATTTTTGAGTATTGAGTAAATTTTTGAATAATCAAACCAAATAAAGTTTTTATTTTAACAAATTGGGATTGACTACATGAATTCTTTTATAGTATTATTAAAAATATTTTTTTAAAAAGAAAATGTAGATAAGGGGTATCTCATTCTTTTTATAACAAATCAAGCTGAGACGTTGCACGAAAATTCGCTACACTAGGTTTTTGCAGTTGTATTCATGGTGTATACTGAAAGCTCCTAAATTTACAGCAACATCATATGATTCATGCTCTACTTTAGCCTGCTCGTTAACTGCCAACGCTAAAGTGCGCAACGAAAGGACAGCAAAATCATGCTACAGTGTTCAAAGATCTCTACTACGTGTCAAAGAACTGTCGCCCTATGAACCCATTTTAAATAATAGTTTATTTACTTATTTATTTTACTTACTTTAATTTTAATAAAAAATTTTTATAATTTTCTCAAATTATTATACTTTTTACTGCTTTCATAAAATGAGCTAAAAAATAAATATTTTTGAACAAAATATGAAAAAAAGAGTTTAGAAAAAAGTCAAAAGGAAAAATAAGGCAATTAGTCGAATTTTATGTTGTTTATTTTTATTTTATTGAAATCTTTTCATCTTCTGATTAAAAAAATTATATTTTTTCTTTCTTTTATCAAGGCAATCTGAAAAACTATTTTTTCTTCAAAAATATAAAAAAAGTCAAAAATAAAAGTAAAGAAAATTTTCAAGTTTTATTCCAAACAGGACTTTTCGGCCATGTACATCTGTTTTAATATCCAAAACTGGCATATCAGAACAAAAACTGTTTTAATGCTCTTTTAAGGTATGACTCATTTTAACCACTATTAATTGAGCGATAGCTAATAGTATAATAGAGAAAAATAAATAATAGTAATATATTTTAGAAGGGAAAGTTTACTAGTTTCATAAATATTAAATATTAATACATGTGACCAAAAAAATTGATGAAAGATGTTATTTTAAAAATTCTGTCTATTTTTAAATTATTTTATAAGATTATGTTTTTAAAAATTATTATGTGATTATATATTTTTATTTTAAATATTGACAGTACTTTTTGAGTAGAGATACACTAGTAAAATTATATACATATATACTAGTTAATCTGTAGATTTGTTTGGTCCTATAGGTTTTCATAATTATTTACCAAAGTTGTCATTTTTTACGTCGCAAGTTTTTTTTTTTTTGCTAACTTGTTGTAAGAAAGGAGAATATCTCGTTTTCTACAAATAAAAGTGAGAATTTCTCATTTTATGAATGCTAATATATTACACACTATATCTCATTTTTAACAAATAAAAAATTCTAAATTAATATCTCTATTTATGTTTTAAATGTTAATTGCGAAAATTCTTATTTGGAAATTTTTATTATTTTCTATGATATCTAATTTTTAGTTCAATATTCTTAATTTTTAATTTTAAATATAGACCTGATTTTATAGCTTACAACAAGTAGGTTCTAAAAACATAAATATTTTTTATATTTATATAACAAAAGTTATAAAACTTTAAAATTCAAAACAAAAAATTAAATATTAATGTCATGCCAGCAAAAATGTATTTTTTTTTGGGATAAGTAATTGATTTATATTATTCCAAAAAAATAGATTTTACAATATGGATCAAAAAACACACCCTAACCAACAATAAAAAAAAAAACTCTCACATGACGAAGATATATTTATCACTATCTTTAATTACTCAATGCACTTTTATGAAATTGAAATAAAATTGTATGTGTTATTATTAATTTATAAAACTAGGATATTTCGAAATAGTTAATTAAAAAAAAACAAATAAAACTTATCCCAAAACAAATAAATCTCCATAAAGAGAGGATACAAAATACAAACCTCTTCAAATAAGAGTGACTATGAACTCAAACCTAAAAAATAAAGTAATAACACAAATAATATCAAGTAATTCAAATATTGTAAGTTGCACACCGCTACCCTTCAAGTTATATCATAACTTGTTGAAAAGGCATTGTAATTTCTATCCATACTCACAAGAATAGCCCATTGAAGATCAAGATGTATAGTCGCGTTGCCTTAAAAATTGTATTCTCGGAGTCGATTTACCATTATCGATCTAAAGAAAATCTAGGTCTGGAGAGTTTTTTTTTTTTTTTTTTTATAAAAAAAGATGATATACAGACAACTATAATAAAGAAAACACGGAGAAAAGATCCTAAATAATATAATGAGGTAATGAATTGATACTAGGTAAAGTGAGAAATTATGAAAATGTATTTATATTAAGATTTGAGAGAAAATTTTTAGTTCAATTTTTGAAAACATATGTTGAGATTGATAGAATGATTTAATCAAAGGTAGGTTGAAAATAATAAAAATTTACAAAACTAATTTTACTAAAATATATTATGCGGGACTAAATCTTACATGACGACCTTGTTTGGTTATAGTTTTTTAAAAATTATATTCAAAATTTTTTTAAACATTTAAAACTTTTTATAATATTTTGAAATGAAAAAATACGTTTGGTTACCAAAATTTAGAGTTATTTATCAATGTATCAAATCTTGTAAAGGAGAAAAAAATAAGAACTATTTTAAACCGTTTTCAAAATTTTTACGGAGAATTTTTTTGAAAAAGAATTAAAATCAAAACTGCAACCAAAATATTTTTTTTGTATACTATTCATATATATATATATATGTGTGTGTGTGTGTGTGTGTGTGTGTGTGTTTTGGAAAAGGCGAAAGATTTTAGGCCTTGCAATTTAGCACAAGGAGAGCAAATAAATTATGGAATTCAGAGTATAATTTGTGTCATTGGTTTTAAGAAAATGTTTTCCACAAAAAATTAATTATAAATAATGCAAAAAATACATTCTAGCCATGCATATGTTAGAATTTGTATAAAATTATTTTAATATTTCAAAATACAAAATATTTTGAAAAGTAGTATTTTAACTAAATGTTATCGGTTAATGACACTTTTAATTGCTTTGTGAATTATGAGTTTCTGTTACATAGAGTGTTAGAATATATATTTTATTGATTTTGCTATAATTTGTGTAACCGTTGGCTCTTAATCTCTCGTGATATGATATTATTTTCTTTTATTAATTGAGTTAATGGGTTTTGAATGACTTGTCCCTTTTTACCTAATAAAAGTTGAGAAAGTTTGAGAGCTTTGAAAAAAAGGAAAATGCTGGAAATGTTATTTATCACTTATATATTATATTATTTTGGGTTTGATATTGTGACGATTAATAAAGTTATTTTTGACATTTTAATATTTACGAGTGCACCTTTGGGGGAAAAATAACAATTGAATTATGAAGGATAACATGCCATAATTAACTTAATGCACCGAATCACATATTTCAAATGATAAAAATCTATTTTTAAGAACAGTTTGATGTCTCACGCTTCTGTTAATAAATTTTTATCCTTATTAAATAAAAATTTATATAATTATTTTAATTTCTATTTATATTATAACTTTATCCCTGAAGATTTTTCCTACAGCATATGTACATGAAACTCACAAGTGGGGATGGCTGAAAACTTTATATATGAATTGATGTGACGCATTTTTTGCAATTAATTTATAATTACTTTTTTATGTATGTAATATTTGTGTTGATTCAAATTGAGTTCAGACCGAACAAAAGCTGGTAATGGATTCGGTACAAATGGGAGAAACTTTAACGTAGTGGTGGAAAAAAGTGTTACAAAGACCGGTTTAGAATAATTGCTTATTTAATGATTTTAGTTGATTTATTTTTATTTTAAATATTTTTTTATTATTTAATTAAATTATTATATTTTTTTGACTATTGAGTTGAGAAAAAAAAAGTAAGATTTATTTATCAAATATAAAAAGGTTTTTTTTAAAAATAATGTCAACATAAGTTAATAAATTAAATTTTAGGTTACTTATTTCGTTTTTAATGATTTTTTTTTTGAGTAAATTCTTTTACTTTCCAGTTCAACTTATTAAGAGGATATAGAAAAATAAAAAATTTAGTCAAAAGACAAAAAAATTTATAAAAAGACAAAAAATAAATAAAAATATAAAAGTTATCCCAAGCTGGGCCAAAGTAAAAAAGTATAAATTAAAATTAGGGACGGCAGTGGGGCCAGTTTGGGACGGGGTGTGTTTTCCCACTCTTATCCCGTTTATTAGCGGGACGGGGTCGGAAAAAAATAATAAGAGAAGTGAGGGAGCGTGAGCATAACGAAAAATATATTTTTTACTTTAAAAAGATTAATACTAATAATAATAACATGATAAGGTATTAAAATAATAATATTGATCATTGACTAGAATTAAAAAAAAAAGAAATAAAAGTAAAAACCCGTACAAAATAGGACGGGGCAAGCAGGGGCGGGAGAGAGGACGAGAACGGGTAAAATTGCCATTCCTAATTAAAATAAAATAACTTTTCAATTACAAAAAATAAAAAAATAGACAAAACGATAAAAATCATTTGATGGCCATTTAAAAAAATTAGTGTTTTGATTTGATTTTTTGATTTTTATTTTTTATTTTTAAAAATGTTTAGTTAATTAATTTGTGTAATTTATTGTCGATTCAACATATAATTGTTTTTTTTATCAGTTTGATCCTTTTAAGAGAACTTTGGCCTGCATGAACTTGAATCTAGGATCACATTCTATCTCACAAACAGGCCCTAAGTTTATACAAAAAAACAACTTTTGCTGTAAGTTAAATGGGTAGGATTGTGTTTTGGATTGTGTTTTTAAAAATTGATTGTGTTTGTTTTTAAAAATTGAGCCGCTGGTGCACTTGCATAGTAAAGAAGAAAGAAGGAAAGTTTTTGGATTCTTTTTTGAGTTGGGGACTATTTTGCATAGTAAAAATTGAGCCACTGGGTTTTTCTTTCGAGAAACTTTTTGATTGGATTAATTTTTTGATATTTAAATAACTAGATTATGAATATTTAGTACACTTGAATATTTGAGGTTGTAATAACAACTAAATAATTAATGTATATACATATTATGGAATTAGTTAAGCAAATTGAGAAGATGGGCAAGAGTTTGATTGATTTACCAACAAGTTTGTCACGGGAATATTTGAATGGAATCGATGAGTTCCTCAAGTTTGCATACAACAATAGGCTTGAAGATTCATTCATCAGTTATCTGTGTAGAAAATGTGAAAATTGCTATAATTTTTCTCACGAGTTGTGCAAGATCATCTTTATTATAGTGGTTTTTTTAAAAAGTACAAAAATTGGACAAATCATGAAAAATCATACTTTAGTTTGCGTGGTAACCAAGATAATTGAACTATTAGAGATTTAGACATTTGAGACGATATAGTTGAAATGATTAACGAGGCTATAAGAAATCCACCTTTATGTACAAGTGTTAAAACAATGATCAAGTTCCAAATTATCATGACAGTGGGCCAAATGAGGAAACAATGAAATATTTGAAACTTTTAGATGATGCACAGAGTAAATTGTATCCAAGATGTCAAAAATTTACATTGTTATCATTCATTGCTAGGCTTATGCATATGAAGGTGATCAATAAGTGGACGAACAAGTCCTTCAACATGTTACTTGAGTTGTTGAGGGAGGCATTTTCTGATGGGGTGAAACTACCGAGTTCATATTATGAAGCTAAAAAGGTAACTGAAAGGCTAGACTTTATACATGAAACATATGATGCATGCCCTAATAATTGTATGTTGTTTATGAAAGATGCTGCAAATCTTGATGCATGTGACGTATGCAATAGTTCTAGATGAAAACCAAATGATGGTATCTCAAATGATAGTAAGAGTTGTGGTATACAGAAATCTGTGAAGCAAATGAGATATTTTTCTTTGAAGCCACAGTTGCAAAGATTGTTTATGTCCTCTAAAACAATGAAGCTTATTAGAGGGCATGCTGAAGATTGAACTGATGATAGCGTGCTCAGGCATCCCGCTAATTCCCTGGCTTGGAAAGATTTTGGCCGACATCACACAAACTTTGCTAGTAATAGTAGGTTTGTAAGGCTCGGGTTAGCATCTGATGGCTTCAATCCATTTGGATCGATACACAGTTTATAGCACCTGGCCTATTGTTTTGATTCCTTATAATTTTATTGTTTTGATTCCATATAATTTACCTCCATGGATGTGCATGAAACAACCATTCTTGATTTTGTCCGTACTCATCGATGGCCCCAAAAGACCTGGGGATCAGATTGATGTGTACATATAACCATTAATAGAGGAGTTGTTGGAATTATGGAATGAAGGTGTACAAACATTTGATGCATCAGCCAATCAAATGTTTCAAATGCATACATCGTTGTTGTGGACAATTAATAATTTTTCTGCATATGCTAACTTGTCAGAAAGGAGTACTAAAGGCTAGTATGCTTGTCCTTATTGCAATATAAAAATTGTGTCTTGTTGGTTAAAGCATGGTAAAAAGCATTGCTATATGGGTCATCACTGGTTCTTACATGCTAGTCATAAATTTCAAAAAAATAGAGTGTCATTTGATGGCAAGCGGAAGTGTGAAAGTAAACCTAAGATGCTATCTGAGTCTGAATTGTTGAATCAGCTAGAATTAGAAGGTATACTTACCCAATACAAAATGGATGATTTGAAGCAAAAGTTGATGAGTCAAAAAGAGAGGAAATCAAATAGATCTCATGGTCACAATTGGAAGAAGAAGAGTATATTTTTTGAACTGCCTTATTAGAAGCATAACCTAATTAAACACCATCTTGATGTGATGCATATAGAGAAGAATATGTGTGACAATATATTGTGGATAATACTTAAAATTGTAGAAAAATCAAAGGACAATGTTAGTGCTTGACGAGATCTCGAAGAAATGAATATCATAAAACCATTACACTTGCAACTGAGGGGATCCAATAAAGCATATTTACCACCTGCACAATTTACAATGAGTAAGGATGAAAAACACACATTTTTGAAAGTATTACAGGATGTTAGGGTTCCAGATGGGTATG
>JAOTRH010027523.1:11418-21438 GCA_034768845.1 Heliamphora exappendiculata | reverse complement strand
CCCTTTCCACTAAGCGCCCTAACACTAAATTCGCTTATGCCTCATGGGTACGCCTTTTCTTCAAGGATGTGCAACCGAAGGACGTAGAAGGGGATCGAGTGGAGTTTCCTGGAAACCACTATAGGGGAGAGCTGTTTATTTATGCTTTTATCTCCATGTTTCTGACTACTTATGTCATTCCCAGTGCCCCTACTAATAGTGTAAGTGTCTTTGTATTTCCTTTGGCAGTTCGACTGGCCCAAGGTGAGGAAATACCACTTGCCCCACTCTTCCTCGGCACGTTATATCGTCGGCTCGATCTTTTGGAGCTGGAGATGGAGCATTCCGTGGGTCGATACGATATCGCTACTTTTCTCGCCACCTCGTTTTTACAGACAGTGCTCTACGAACGTTTTCCAGATTTCGCGCCTCAGCCCCGAGTCTCCCTTCAAAGAAGAATGTTCGTAGGGTGGGCCCCGACGGCCACATTATTGAAGGAGAGATAGCATGCACTAGCCCTCTTATACTCTGATGGGATGGTCTGAGTACCTCCAAGAACATTAAATCCTTCTTCCACAGTTCCAACTTTTTTAGGGCTCGTGCTTACACCGCCATTCGCCGTGGGGTGACAGTACCCAATATTTACTTTGATTCTCCCGAGGTTCTCGACCTCGAGACAGCCACTACCATTCAGAGTATTCATCTGACCATAATTTCCATGCTCTTTCCAAGTTGCGTACGCTTTATTACGGAAGACGGAGTGGGTTCAACCTTTTATCGTCCTGATCGAGTGGCTCGGCAATTTGGTTTCGACCAAGGAGTGCCCTCTCACCCTTTGAGGACTACACCTTTTCTGGAAAGTTTCGAGCCCTTTCTCAGCGGGAACCTAATTTTACCCTTTCCTGTCTCTTCAATCGAGCTACCCTCTCGTGGTCGAGTTAGTCGTCCCACATCTAACCACA
Organism: Heliamphora exappendiculata; assembly: GCA_034768845.1. Classification (NCBI taxonomy): domain Eukaryota; kingdom Viridiplantae; phylum Streptophyta; class Magnoliopsida; order Ericales; family Sarraceniaceae; genus Heliamphora; species Heliamphora exappendiculata. The sequence continues at coordinate 20,497 of JAOTRH010027523.1, read as the reverse complement.
TTGCTTATTGGCGTAATAATATGGATTCTTTTGTTTGTTTCCCCCGTGATCGAGCCTGTGTTTTCGTCGTTGTACCTTTGTTAAAGGCTATCACCTCATGTCGCCTCCCTACGAAAAGGAGCTCGAGGGGTACCCGCAGCTGGTATATTATTTTGAATGCGGAATGCGGCGTCGCTCCTCCTGGCATCACCGTCGCCCAGCCACTGAGGATTAGTGAATGCCGAGTGACTCAATCCATGGTTCAAGCTGCACGCCGTGCTGAGAACGTCAGGGTAGATACTTCCTACACGGGGCCTCACCCAGAGGAGGGAAGTCCCTCATTGGTCCCCGTACACCCTCTGAAACGATTACGCCAGGTATGTTTTTCATGCTTTCTCTCCTTCATGAGTACATGCTCACGAGCTCCTTCCTTTTTTTAGGGCTTTCCTCCTGCTTTGCCACATCAATCTCTTTCCCTTGGCTGACTAGACTCAGAGGACGAGTTTGATGCCGACGTTCACATCGCTCGCTTGTCAGCTCCTCGGTGGAGGAGCTTGGTTAGCTCACCCCATGAAGCGGCTGAGGAGTAGGTCAACCCTACTAACTCTATTGAGGACAGCTCCGCCCGTTGTAAGTCAGGTACCGAAGAAGTTCTTCCCCTTCCTTGCTCTGGTTTTGATACCTCGGCAGACGAGGCTATTGCAAAGTTGGCCCAGATCGGTACCGAGGTAGAAGTAGGGCAGGCTGCTCTGATGAATGCGCCTGCGCGCACTGATTCTCTACTCAATTTCCAGCTTCCTAAGGAGGAGGAATCTTATGCCGAGGGACACTCTGTGAGGCACTCGGACCAGAAGGAGCTCGACTTTGGAGAAGATACTGTTGCTGCACCCGTTAAGCCTAGGTTGAGTGTAGGGGTCAGTGTTAGGGTTGTTCTATTACCCGAGCAGGATCCTTTAGATGTCCCCAGCCAAACTGACAAGGTCCCAGCTCTTTTTCTTGGTCACAAGATTTATTCATCAGACCCCCAGGTTCTAGAGGCCATCCACACTCGTTACCCATCATCTTTCGCCAACTTCTGTTTAAGGAGCCGTACGATATCGAGTTTTACTCTCCACATGCTAGGGTCGTTAGTACGGCAGTTATCCGATTTGTCGGTAAGGGAGTTGGACCATTCTGCATTAGATGCGGCTTTTAGTACTCTCGATGATCTGGAACTTGCTAAATTGGATCTCTCTTGGCTGCATGCCAGACTTGAGTCAGCCTGCTCCACACTTCGACATTCAGAAGCTTTGGCTCAGGTCCGCGAAAAGGAACATTTGGTGAACACAGTGACTCAACGGGTGACAGACGCCAAGTTTTCTTTGGCGAATGCCGAGCCTGAGCTTGTCGTCGCTCAGTAGAAATTGGTAGTGCCGATGATTCGAGTGCCTCCCGATGACCCTAGCAGTTTGTCAGTAGGCCCGGACGACAAAGCCTTGCGAGATTTGATATGAATAATTTTTTTTTACGCTGGATGAATAGCACATTTTATTTTCCTTAAACTCCCTTACTTAGAATACTGATCAATGTTTTGTTCGTTGCTTCGGCTTGTCCACTCACCTTGGGGTATCCCTCTTCATTGGTATCTCTTAAAACCATTTTATAAATGCCTCTGTAGCAACTAAGATCTACTGATACCACGGGGTCGTCAAACTGTGTAATTCTACTGACGGGGCATGTATCAAGTCACCATGTTTTTGACAAGCTTGACACCTCCTGACATGCTTCTCTGCGTCTTCTTCTATAGTAGCCCAAGTGAATAATTGCTTGTACAATCGCGTTCCCCCTAGTGTTCCACTTGATGTGCTGCCCACACCAACTCCTCTGTCTCCTGTAGATACGCATCGTAGTGGGCCTCCTTCCACGCTTCTTCGGAATAGTTGCCGCTTATTCCTTCACCTGGGCTGCGATTATTGGGTCTAGAGGGAACACTCCAATCGCTCGATACTTCATTGAGCCAGTACTGTTCCCAATTGTTGTGGCTTGACAGCGCGCATATTCCCCTTGCAATCGAGCAGTGTCTCTTGCCAGTAATATCCTTGTCTTTGAATTGTCCGGTATAAACTTACGTCAGCTTATCCGCAAGTTTGCTCATTTATCTGGTGCTGCTTCAGTCTGGCCTTGTCTTTTGTACGCGTTGTGCCAGTAGTCCTCCTGTTGTCCGGTAGTAGAGCAGCCCTTTGATTAGTGTGAACCGGGCCAGCTCGTCTATGGGTACCATCCCCTGACCCAGATGTAGGTGAGTGACAATGGGAGAATGCCAACTCGAGCCTCCTGTTAAACTCCTGGTGAGTCAATACTGCTCCTACACCTCTGTGCCCCCTATCGCGGTGGTGCATGTACTCTTCGATGTAGGGTATGTTTACAAGAACCAGCGGATAGGGTGGCTGGATATCTGAATCTGGTAAGGATGGCAATAGTCTCTGTTCTTTATAGCTGAAATGTTGCTTGGACATTGGCGATCATAGCAAATTGAGCCTGGGTTCTAGGCACCAAAGAAGCATGGTTGGTTGATGCCTGCATCGTCGTCGAAGTTGCTTGAGCATGCACCCTAGTTTGTAGGTGCATTTACTAGTATCTTCTCGGCTGGGTCATCTCCTCGATTGGCATTGGCTACTGCAGCTAAGAGGGAATTGGTCATGCCGGCAATTGCGTTGAGAATACTAGTCTGGCCATCCTGGATGGTTTGCAATGCATCTAAAAATAGATCGTCACGATTACTAATCTGATCCTGCGGTTACGCTCTGAGTGAATGTTCGTCTGACATGGCTACTTTTGGCATCGTGTGTAGTCTGTCCCGAGTACTGACCATTCACAAATTCACCTTTCCCAATGGAATCGCCAAATAATGTAGGGTTCTTTAATAATGAATAAACAAGGAATAACAAGAGAGATGAAATATGCGAAGTGATCAGAAACACCGAACGAAGAGAGATAAGGTAGGGTGAAAGAGAAGGCTAATTGAATACGGAGTACTAGCGGTATGAAAAGCGTTTTGGCTCTCCAAATTCGATTGATCCGAAAGCATGACTATCCCTCCTATTTATAGCACTCAGAGGAGCTATGTTGGAGTTCAGATAGAACTCTTCCAAGAGATCGAATCGGATCATGAGAGGCAATATCGGGAAATCAAAAGATTTTATCTAATAATAAACCAAGTAGTGTTTTACTCCAACTCAACTAGATCGGCCAACAAGTGCCCTGTTGGTATTCGACCCGATCAGGTCGAGTGACTCAAGGGTCACTCGAGTGGCTCGAGTGGGAGGGTCCTTAGTTCAATAAATCCTTTCCTGAGCCACCAAACCACATGTCTCCCAACGTCCCGTGCACGATTGTACTGCCACTATTTTCATTATCTCTGGGACAGTCTTTTGATTCTCAGAGGAATCTATAATCACAGTCTGTGCTTTATCTTGGTTGTTTAGTTAGTGCTGAGCCACATAGTCGGTGCTATGTCATCATGATCAGGTAGTCAGAGCTATGTTACGGTCTGTGCTCTCTTCACAACCCATGTCATGGAAATAATACAGTCTGTGCTATCTTCATGGTCTGTGCCACGGAAATAATATAGTCTGGGTAGTCTTCATGATCTGTGCCATGGCAAGTAGTTAGAGCTACTGTCGTAGTCAGGGCTACGCCTCATAGTCTGTACCATGGAATGTCTTCTGCCTCTGCATGATGAGCAGCGGTATTAATTGGTCGAGTTATATGGGGTCCCAACAGCTCGGATCCCCAGTAATTCGAGTACATCAAGTCTGGGTCTTCTTGTAACTTGAGTAACTTGGAGTTATATGTCTGATTGACTGATGGTGTAAAATTAGACCACTCGAGCTACTCGGGTTACTGGAGTAAATCGAGTAGGCGAGCCTTTTGGGCCTTTCAACCTGCTTCTGCTTTATTGGTTGATTCAGGTCAAGAAATCTATGATTCAAATACTTAACCCTCGTCGTAGTTCATGTTCAAGTCACCAGTGGAATGAGTAGTTAGTGCCATCACCTGAGTACCTGAGTTAGAGTAGGCGACACGATTAAGTGAAAGAGTACCCGAGCTATTGAGAGGCGAGTAGCTCGGGTCATTAGTGACTCAAATTGAGTAGAAGTATTGTACTCGATCTACTAGAGGGGTTAGTAGCTCAGACGATGATTGACTCGAGTGGATGTATTGTTCAAGCTATGTAGTTAAGAAATAATTTCTTGAAGCAAAAATGGAGTTCTGTACTCGAACGACCTGAGATATCATGTAGGTTGAACCACTCACTCGAGAAGGGTGACAAGTGGCTCAACCACCCGAGATATCAATGTGACCGAGTAGCGCGACCGTACTTGAGTTGCTCGGATATACCCGAGTAGGTCGGGTGTACCCAAGCGGTTCAATTACTTGTTACGAGTTGCTTAAGTTATCTGCCATAATGGCTTGGCCCATAATTATTTATGTATTTATTATTTTAAATTTATATGTTAGTAGTCGACTACCCACCTACATTTTACCCCCTGCATACGTGCGAATTGCTCGATCTTCCATCCTTTTGAGCGCATGGAAAGAACGTGCCAATTTGCGCGCGTGCACCAGACCGTCAGCCGTTATGACGCCTTAGTTCCGTATTTATTGCTACTCGAACTTTTGCGTTTGGCCTTCATTTTAAATAGTGCTTTGGGCCCTATTTAGTCCCTACCACTTTCAACATTCTCAATCTCTTCCCTTCTTCAATATTCTCGTACTAGCGCTTATGGCTACCCGTCTTCCTTGTTCTTCTATTACAGTAAATGTCGGTGGGGCCCATCTTGAGGCTCGCTCGGTCCCTCCTGTTACGAAATGGAAATCCGCTCCTTTTCTAGGAGGGAAAGGTGATTTGTTCTGGCGGGCCACAGACCAGCTTGTCCCTACCACATCTATTACTGATCATCCACTTTTGCTGACGCTTGACATCGATCCGTCGGAAGCAGAGATGATCACACCTTCTTATATTACCCAACTTCAGATCGAGCGAGGAGACTTTTCCTTTCCTTTTTTACAATTTAAGACCCCTTCTAGTCCTGCCCATGGGTGGTTCGAATGGGTCGACGAGATGATCAATGATAATAACTACCGCGAACTCTTGGACTAGGCCGACATCCTATTTGCCGTCTTTATCTCTCAGACCCTCAGTCTTCGTCGGAGTACTAGTAGCCTAGAGGCTCTTGTTTCGCATTGGAGTATTGACTCCCATACTTTCATTGCTCCATGGGGAGAGTGGGCACCCACGCTTGAGGATGTCTACATTTTACTGCACCTCCCCGTTCGTGGTCGGACTGCCTTCGACCCAGATCATCTGTGAGAGGCTGATACTACCATGGTGGCTGAGTTACGTTCGTGTCTCACCCGTTTGGGTAACTACGAAAGTTTCTTTGTTGACAACGGGGTCGCCCTTTCCACTCAGCTCCCTAACACCAAATCCACTTACGCCTTATGGATACGCCTTTTCTTCAAGGTTGTGTAGTCGAAGGACGTAGAAGGAGATCGAGTGGAGTTTCCTGGTGACCACTATAGGGGAGAGCTATTTTTTCTGCTTTTATCTCTATGTTTCTGACTACTTATGTCATTCCCAGTGACCCTGCCAATAGTGTAAGTCCCTTTGTGTTTCCTTTGGCAGTTCGACTAATATAAGGCGACGAAATACCGCTTGCCCCACTCTTCCTTGACACGTTATATCGTCGACTCGATCTTGTGAAGCTAGAGATGGAGAATTCCGTGGATCGATACGATATCGCTAGTTTTCTCACCACCTCCTTGTTACAGGCAGTGCTCTATGAACGTTTTCCAGATTTCGCGCCTTAGCCCTGGAGTCTCCCTTCAAAGAAGAAGATTCGCAGGGTGGGCCCCAACAGCCACATTATTGAAGAAGACATAGCTTGCACTAGCCCTCTTATACTCCGATGGGATGGTCTGAGTACCTCCAAGAACATCATATCCTTATTCCATAGTGCAATTTGGTTTCGACCAAAGGGTGCCCTCTCACTCACCCTTTGGGGACTACACCTTTTCTGGAAAGTTTCGAGCCCTTTCTCAGCGAGAACCTGGTTTTACCCTTTCCTGTGTCTTCAATCGAGCTACCCTCTCGTGGTCGAGTTATTCGTCCCACATTTAACCACATTGCTTAATGGCGTAATAATCTGGATTCTTTTGTTCGTTTCCCCACGATCGTGCCTGTGTTTCCGTCACCGTAACTTTGTTAAAGGCTATCACCTCATGTTGCCTCCCTACAAAAGGAGCTCGAGGGGTACCCGCAGTCGGTATATTATTTTGGCCACGAAATGCAGCGTCGCTCCTCCTGGCATCACCGTCGCCCAGCCGTTGAGGATTAGTGACTGTCGAGTGACTCGATCCATGGTTCAAGCTGCACACCGTGCTGAGAACGTCGGGGTAGATACTGCCTATATGGTGCCTTACCCCAAGGTGGAAGGTCCCTCATTGGTTCCCGTACGCCCTCTGAAACGATTACGCCAGGTATGTTTTCCGTGCTTTCTCTCCTTCATGAGTACATGCTCACGAGCTTCTTCCTTTTTTTAGGGCTTTCCTCCTGCTTCGTCACATCAATCTCTTTCCCTTGGCTTGGTAGACTCAGAGGACGAGTCCGATGCCGACGTTCACTTCGCTCGCTTGTTAGCTCCTCGGCAGAAGCGCTTGGTTAGCTCGCCCCTTGAAGCGGTCAAGGAGCAGGTCGACTTTGCTAACTCTATTGAGGATAGCTCTGCCCGTTGTAAGCCAAGTACCGAAGAAGTTCCTCCCCTTCCTTGCTCTGGTTTTGATACCTCGGCAGACGAGGCTATCGCAAAGTTGGCCCAGATCGGTACCGAGGTAGAAGTAGGGGAGGTTGCTCGGATGAATGCGCCTGTGCGCACTGATTCTCTACTCAATTTCTAGCTTCCTGAGGTGGAGAAATTTTATGCCGAAGGACACTCTGTGAGGCACTCGGACCCGAAGGAGCTCAACTTTGGAGAAGATATTGTTGTTGCACCTGTGAAGCCCAGGTCGAGTGTGGGGGTCAGTGTTAGGGCTGTTCTATTACTCGAGTAGGATCCTTTAGAGGACCCCAGCCAGACTGACAAGGTCCCAGCTCTTTTTCTTGGTCACAAGATTTATTCGTAAGACTTCTAGGTTCTAGAGGCCATCCACACTCGTTACCCATCATCTTTCGCCAACTTCTATTTAAGGAGCCCTACGATATTGAGTTTTACTCTCCACATGCTAGGGTCGTTAGTACGGTAGTTATCCGATTTGTCGGTAGGGGAGTTGGACCATTCTACATTGGATGCGGCTTTTAGTACTCTTGATGATCTGGAACTTGCTAAATTGGATCTCTCTTGGCTGCGTGCCAGACTTGAGTCAGCCCGCTCCTCACTTCGACGTTCAGAAGCTTTTGCTCGGGTCCGCAAAAAGGAACATTTAGTGAACTCAGTGACTCAACGGGATACAGACGCTAAGCTTATTTTGGCGGCTGCCGAGTCTGAGCTTGTCCTCGCTCAGCAGGAATTGAAAGCGCCAATTATTCAAGTGCCTCCCGATGACCCTAGCACTTTGTCAGTAGGCCCGAATGACAAAGCCTTGCGAGATTTGATATGAACAATTTTTTTACGCTGGATGAATAACACATTTCGTTTTCCTTGAACTCTCTTTCTTAGAATACTGATCAATGTTTTGTTAGTTGCTTCGGCTTGTTCGCTCACCTTGGGATATCCCTCTTTATTGGTATCGCTTAAAACCATTTTGTGAACGCCTCTGTAGAAAATAAGTTCCACTAATACCACGAGGTCTTCAAACTGTATAATTCTACTGACGGGGCATGTATCATGTCACCATGTTTTTGACAAGCTTGACACCTCCTAACATGCTTCTTTGCATCTTCTTCCATAGTAACCCAAGTGAATAATTGCTCGTACAATTGCGTTGCCCTTGGTATTCCACTTGATGTGCTGCCCACACCAACTCCTCTGTCTCCTACAAATACGCATCGTAACGGGCCTCCTTCCACGCTTCTTCGGAATAGTTGCCACTTGTTCCTTCACCTGGGCTGCCATCATTGGGTCTAGAGGGAACACTCCAATTTCTCGATACTTCATTGAGCCAGCACTATTGCCCAATTGTTGTGGCTTAACAACGCGCATATTCCCCTTGCAATCAAGCAACGTCTCTTGCCAATAATATCTTGTCTCTGAATTGTCCGGTATAAACTTACGTCAGCTTCTCCACAAGTTTGCTCGTTTATCTGGTGTAGCTTTAGTTTGGCCTTGTCTTTTCTACGCATCGTGTCAGTAGTCCTCCTGTTGTTCGGTAGTCGAGCATCCCTTCGATCAGTGTGAATCGGGCCAGCTCGACTATGGGTACCATCCCCTAACCCGGATGTAGGTGAGTGACAATGGGAGAACGCCAACTCGAACCCCCTGTTAGACTCCTGGTAAGTCAGTACTGCTCCTGCACCTCTATGCCCTCTGTTGCGGTGGTGCATGTACTCTTCGACGTAGGGCACGTTTAAAAGAACTAGCAGGTAGAGTGGCTGGATATCTAAATTTGGTAAGGATGGCAATTGTCTCTGTTCTTTATAGCTAAAACGTTGCTTGGACATTAGCGATCGTAGCAAAGTGAGCCTGGGTTCCAGGCACCAAAGAAGCAGGGTTGGTCGATGCCTGCATCATCATCGGAGTCACTATAGCATGAGCCCTGGTTTGTAGGTGCATTTACTGGTATCTTCTCGGCTGGGTCATCTCCACGGTTGGCATTGGCTACCGCAACTAAGGGGAAATTGGTCAGGCCGGCTATTGCGTTGAGAATACTAGTCTGGCCTTCCTGGATGGTTTGCAATGCATCTAAAAATAGATCGTCACGAATACTGATTCGATCCTACTGTTACGGTCCGAGTGAATGTTTATCTGACATGGCTACTTTTGGCGTCGTATGTAGTTCGTTCCGAATACTGACCATTCACAAATTCACCTTCCCTAGTGGAATTACCAAATAATGTAGGGTCCTTTAATAATGAATAAACAAGGAATAACTAGAGAGATAAAATATGCGAAGTAATCAGAAA
>JAOTRH010027523.1:0-11318 GCA_034768845.1 Heliamphora exappendiculata | reverse complement strand
CCAAATAATGTAGGGTCCTTTAATAATGAATAAACAAGGAATAACTAGAGAGATAAAATATGCGAAGTAATCAGAAACACAGAACGGAGAAAGATAAGGTAGGGTGAAGGATAAGGCTAACTGAGTATGGAGTACTGGCAGTACGAAAAGCCTTTTGGCTCTCCAAATTCAATTGATCCGAAAGCATGACTATCCCTCCTATTTATAGCACTCAGATGAGCTATGTTAGAGTTCAGATAGAACTTTTCCAAGAGATCGAATCGGATCATGAGAGGCAATATCGGGGAATCAAGAGATTCTATCCAATAATCAACCAAGTAGTATTTTACTCCAACTCAACTAGGTCGGCCAACAAGTGCCCTATGGGTATTCGACCCACTCGGTCGAGTGACTCAAGTGGGAGGGTCCTTAGTTCGACAAATCCTTTCCTTAGCCATCAAACCACATGTCTTCCAACATCCCGTGCACGATTGTACTGCCACTATTTTCATTGTCTCTAGGGCAGTCTTTCGATTCTCAGAGGAATCTATAAGCACAGTCTGTGCTTTATCTTGGTTGTTTAGTTCGTGCTGAGCCACACAGTCGGTGCTATGTCATCATGATCAAGTAGTCAGAGCTACGTTACAGTCTGTGCTGTCTTCACGACCCGTGTCATGGCAATAATACAGTCTGTGCTATGTTCATGGTATGTGCCATGGCAATAATACAGTCTGTGCTGCCTTCATAGTTTGTGCCATGGTAAGTAGTTAGAGTTACTGTCGTAATCAGGGCTATGCCTCATAGTCTGTGCTATGGAATGTCTTCTGCCTCTGCACGATGAGCAGCGATATTAGTTGGATGAGTTATATGGAGTCCTAGCAGCTCGGATCCCCAGTAATTCGAGTACCTCAAGTCTGGGTCTTCTTGTAACTTTAATAACCCGGAGTTATACATCCGATTAACTAATGGAGTAAAATTGCACCACTAGAGCAACTCTGGTTACTAGAGTAACTCTAGTGGGCGAGCCTTTTAGGCCTTTCAACCTGCTTCTGCTTTATTGGTTGGTTCAGGTCAAGGAATCTATGATTTAATTACTTAACCCTCATCGTAGTTCATATTCAAGTCACCAGTGGAATTAGTAGTTAGTGCCATCACCCGAGTACCTGAGTTAGAGTAGGCGACACAGTTAAGTGAAAGAGTACCCGAGCTACTGAGAGGCGAGTAGCTTGGGTCATGAGTGACTCGAATTGAGTAGAAGTATTGTACTCGAGCTACTATAGGGAATTGTAGCTTGGGCTATGATTGACTCGAGTGGATGTATTGTTCAAATTATGTTGTTAAAAAATAATTTCTTGAAGCAAAAATAGAGTTCTGTACTCGAACGGCCCGAGATATCATGTAGGTTGAACCACTCGCTCGAGAAGGGTGACAAGTGGCGCAACCACCCGAGATATCAATGTGATCGAGCAGCGCAACTGTACTCGAGTTGCTTGGATATACCCGAATAGGTCAGGTGTACCAAAGTGTTTCAATTATTTGTTACGAGTAGCTCAAGATATCTGCCCTAATGGCTTGGCCCATATTTATTTATGTATTTATTATTCTAAATTTATATATTAGTAGTTGACTACCCACCTACACATGATACATATTATGACCTAAAAATCTTACTTTAGTTTGGAATAATTTCATTTTAGGGGCACTTAATACTAAACCATTATTTTTAATGATATTATAAAATTTTTATAAATATTTTATGTGTTGAGACACTGATGAGAAAAATACTAATACAGCATCAATATAGACAATACAAAATTTAGTACAATTGTTAAAGATATCATTCATTACTCTTTGAAATTCTGAGAGTGCATTTTTTAAATCAAATGACATTATATTCCATTCATAGTGTCCGAAAGGAACTGTGAATGCTGCTTTATAATGATCCTTTTCATCAATATGAATTTGTCAAAAACCTGACTTCATATCAAATTTAGAAAATAATTGTGCTTGGTATAATCTATTTAATAAATCTTTTTTATTTGGGATCGGGTATGTAATCCATTGCGAAATTTTATTTAATAGTTTATATAATTTATAACTAATTGGGGAGTTTCTCTTTCGAGTTTAGCATTTTTTTAACATAAAATGCTACACAAGACCAAGGTGATTGGCTTGGGCGTATTAACGTTTTATCTAATAAATATTATTTCTTTTATAATATTTTAATTGGATTTGATCCATTTGTGATGGACGAACTTTAGTTGAGATAAATCATTCATTAAAGTTGGGCTCATATGGTAATTGAACAATATGTTGGTTACGATGCCAAAAAGTATAGAAAATATTAGAGCATAAATCTTTTTCATATAGACTTTTAAATTTTTCAATTTTTTGTTACATGTCAAATTTACTAATTTGTTCTTCAATATGAGAATATGTTAATTCTTCTTGTAAATAATGAATTTATTTTTGTTTAAATATTAAATTAGTTTTTAATTCATATAGTGTATGAGGTTGTAGTGGAAATATAAAAGGAAAGATTATATATTTATTTTCTAATAGTTTAGTTGATATACCATCATGTGTTACATTAAATGGGGCTATCATAGTGAGGAAAGGAGTTCTTAGAATCATATGTTAAGTTAGATTTTTTACTCATACAAATTCAGTTTGAAGACAAATTCCTTGGTTACAAATATAGGCATTGAATAATTTATAATTTATGTTCATAGTAGTACCATATGCGGTATGAAGATTCTATTTTTTTTTTCAAAATATTTGGTGAGAATTAACCCTTCACGAATACAGTTTAAATCAGCACATAAGTCTACTAAAGCTATTGCTTCAACTACAAATTCTCCTTGAATTACAAGATGAATTTTTATGTACGATTTTTTAAACATAATTTGATTTCATGCGGAAAAATTAGTTTCATTTAATTAGAAGTTAGAATCAGGAGGTTCTACCATGACACCTTTATTTTTATTATTTTTATATTTATTATTTTTAGGGACAAAGATACTTTCTTGAGATTCATATGAAAAATTCATATGTTCTCTTTTATCTTTTTCAGTTTCCAATATGATAATTCTTTGTTGGAGACTTTTAACATCTTGTTTTAAATGATTAAGTTCTTGATACATAATCAGGCAACGTTGGTGTTTGTTTAAGTTGCTGTTATAATCTTTTTAATATATTTTTAAAATTAACTTTATGATTTACTCTTTGTAATTGGGAACTTGTATTGATTTTCTCTGTCATTTGATCTAAATATTGGAGTATAATTTTAAAAAGTAAATTTGGATCATTTATTTGATTTAACATGTCTAAGATATCTTGTTCGGATTTAGATAGAACATTTATAGATAAGCCGTTCATATTTAAAATAGATTAGCAATAATCATGTTGTGTTTGGCATTTATTACAACATTGATAGTTATTTTCTTCTTCTATAGATTTATCACTAAGTGTTATTATATTTTGGTTTAATTCTTCTAGATGTAAAGACTCATTAGAACTATTAGATTCATAATTAGATTGAGATTGATTATCATCATCACATGGCGGATTAGAATTTAATAATAAATTACATAATTGTTTCTTTAATTCATCAAAACAGTTAAGTTCATTAATTTTTTTTGTTGCGTATAACATTTATTGACAAAATAACCAAATTTATAACATTTTCAACATATATTATTATTTTTACTAGTACTGGCTGATTTGTAGATTTTTGCTTTTTATTAATTATCCTTTTCGATTGGGATTGTTTATTATTTCTTTTATAAGAGTGGGATTTATACGGTCTTTCATATTTTTTATATATTGGTTTATATTGATACTTAAATTTGTATTTATTATATTTATATGATTTTCTTTTCTTTTTTACTTTAGATTCATCAATTGGGGATTTAATTGTATTATAACCGAATTGGTAACAAAATTGGCCTAATTCTATTTTTCTTAGTCTTTTCTCTTTCTTTAATTGATTTTTTAATTTTATATCATTGCAGAGGACCAATTTTTCAACACATATTTCAAAGATTAATTCGCCATACGTATATTTATGATAGGGAATTACACTGTGATTTTTATTTTTTAATCTTGTTTTTACCTTTTCTGCAAATAATATTGGAAGTCCTGTTAAAAATCATTCTTTCAAAAAATTATGATTAACATCATGCCTGTGATATAATTTAGACATGAATACATCTTTATACCATCTAAAATGTGTTAACGTTGGATATCTTAAATTTTTCAATAGTTCTTTGCTTCTTTCCAAGACTATTTGCGTATTGCCTACAAAATGTTAAATTATTGAAATAATTAAGGTGGTGATAATTTCACTTACACGTAATCCATTTTCTTCTATTACTAATTCATGTTCTTTTCTTTTTACAGATGATATTATTTGTAATTTTTGTTCATCTGATAAATAATTATTCCACCAATCTTTTAGTTGGTCGAAAATTTTTGCAATTAACATTTCACTTACATTAGCATCATTATTTGAAGGATTTTGGGCTAAGATAGCATTTGCAGCCATCATCATATGTTGAACCATTTCTATGATTTGATAATCTGATTTACCATCTAAATTCTATTCCATTAAATTAATTTCATTAAAAATCATAGGATATTATTTTTCTTTAAATTGTAAATCAATTGGTGTTGGTCTTAGATAATAATTTTTTGTTACAGGTTTAGCTGTAATGTATGTTTCTTGAATTTGATTTGAAATTTCTAAAAATTGTTCATATAAATTTTTTAATTCTTGTTCATCATTTTCTAACATATGTATTGATTTTTATCTTCTTGTATTTTTACAGATTCTTTCCCAGAAGGTGTCGATGTAGAAGTTTGTGTTTGCATTTGTTGTGATTTCAAAGATTTTTGTAATTGATCAATAAATTCCTGTGATATATTTTATAATTTATATTTAGATTGAGGTAAGGGTGTAATGAAGGATGGTACGGATAATTTAGGGGTGTCATCATCTCGTGTTTTACATCGAATATCAATATTTTTAATAATATTATAAATTGCATCAATTTTAGTTCCTACTGTAATTGTAGCATTATTTTCAAAATTTTCAAGTCTAGTTACTTGTTCTCCTAAGATTTAGAGATAAGTATTAATATAATTTAATTGATGATTAAGATATTGACCAGATTCAGCATAAAGACGTGCTTTGATTTCAGAACTTAATACAATTGTCTTGCTAGGCACCAAGGTTATGTCACCAAAGAATTAAGAAGTTGGGGTCAAAAACAGAAAAATAGTTGAGTTGTGCCTAAATCGAAGTGAGGGTGTTTAGTATTATTTTGAATCAAAATGCATGAATTTTTCTTTAAACCATCAACAAGTAAAACATTTTCAACAGAAGGGGAAAGAATTTTACCGATACATCTAGTTCTTATGATTTTACCTTTGCTATTGTTACTAAATATCACAAATCCACCTTCTCTAGGCTCGTGGGATGCAAACATTGATTTGTCACCTGTCATGTGTCTTGAGCAGGTACTATCATGATACTACATCCCTTCCTTGAATCAGGACTTGAGACACACCTGCTAAGAAAATTAAGTTTTGATATTTGGTATCCAGATTTTCTTGGGTCCTTTAGTGTAAGTTCCATGTGGGTGTATTCCCTTTGGAACCCAAATCTTTTTTGCAGTCAAAGTATGCAATTTTCTATGTGGATAACGTGTAATAGTGTGCCCATACTCATAATAATGAAAGCAAGTAGTATTGAAATAATTTGAGAATGGTTTATCAAAAATGTTACTTAAAAATTTTTGTTTTATTTTTGATTGGTATCCAATTCCAACATTGTCAAAAACACACTTTTACATTCCAAGACGTTTGTTCAAAATTTCTTTTTCAAAAGTAAATCTATGCATAATTTTAGTAAGATCTTTAGCATTTTCATTTAAAACTTGGTTCTTATTTTTCAAGAATAAAATTTTGTTTGACAGCAAACATTTTTCTTTTTTTAAAGCTTCAATTTTATAAGATGAGGAAAGAGCCAATTTTTTAAAAATAGCATTCTTAGCTCTCATTATTCTTGACTCACCATATAAATCTTCATATGCAACTTGAAGTTCTTCTAAAGAAAAATGGTAATTGGTTATTTCATTATCTTCTTTGGTCATGAAGCAAAGGTTAGCAACTTTAATTTTTTTTTTCATCCTCGAAATTGCTATCTTCACTCTCACCTCATATAGCCAACATTGTCTTCTTGAATCTCTTCTTGAAGTTCTTCTTGAGTTTGGGACACTTGGTCTTCATATGTCCAAGCTTCATGTATTTAAAACAAATTATATCATATTTCTTTTGATCATTCTTGAATTTACTTGACTCACCCTTGAATTTGTTGGGCTCTCCTTTGTGCGCATCTTTCTTTAAAAATCTCATTCCTCCTTGTTTCTTACTTCTAAGAAACATTTTGAACTTTCTTATAATGAGGGCTAGATCTTCATTTTCATTACTTGTGAAATCTTTATCAAATTCATTATCAAGAGTTGAAGATTTGAAAGCTATTCCTTTCTTTTTTTTTTGCTATCATCTTCATCATTCATCTTGATATTCATTTCATGAGTCATGAGTGAACCAAAAATCTTCTCTAAGTTAAGAGTAGTGAGATCCTTTACTTCTTGAATGGCAATGACTTTAGCTTCCCAACTCTTAGGCATGCATCTTATGTTCTTTCTCACCATTTTTGCATTAGAGTAAATCTTGCTAAGAGATTTTAGTTAATTGATAATATCAGTAAATCTAGTGAACATTTCAGAGATAGTTTTATCATGCTTTATTTTAAACAATTCATAACTATGAACAAGCATGCTTATTTTAGATTCTTTGACTAAGTTGGTTATCTCATGGATAACCTTAAGTCTATCCCAAATCTCCTTAGCAGTGTTACAGGTAGAGATCCTATTAAACTCATTTGGGTCAAGAGAGCAATATAGAAGGTTCATAACCTTAGCATTTTTTTATATCTATCTTATATCAGTCTTAGTCCTTTCACTCTCAGATTTAGGAACAGTTACCCATTCAACAGTCTTGGTAGGTCTTTTGGGTCCATTTATAATAACTCTCAAAAAGTTATAGTCTACGACTTGAATGTAGATTCTCATTCTAACCTTCCAATAATTGTAATTTGTTCCATTGAATAAAAGGGGTCTGTTGGTGGATTGACCTTTTAAATGAATAGGTTCAATACTAGTGGTTGTCATAGAAACTCTTAGACAACTAAGTAAAAAATAAGAGCCTCAAATTTGATACCAATTGTTAGTTCAGGCAACCCAAGATGGAGGTGAGTTAAATTTTAAAACAATAATAACAATTTTACAAATCTTTTATAAAACTCTTTAATTTCACAAACAAATATAGCAATAAATATGATAGTAGAAAATTGAAGAGGTTAAGGAGAGACAAATTGAACTAGATACCCAGATTTATAGTAGTTCAGCTCCTTCTAAGCCTATGTCCACTCCTCAAGACTCCCCTTGAAAATATCTACTTAGATAGAATGCTCCATATGCGCATTCAAAAGCCTTTTACAGCCTCAAAATTTTTTTACAAAATAATTTCTTATTTTTTATAATCTATCTTGAGCTTTTTTCTTAAAGAAGATCACTCATTCTCTTAAAGGATCAAGGGTGACTCACCATCTATTACAATAAATGTGAGAATTACAGAGTTACTAATTCACTCTCTTTACAAATAATTGAAAATAAATAAACAATAAAGAGTGAGAATTGGCTGAAGGAGTAAATGAGCAATAATTAATTTCTTAAAAATTTTAAACTTTTTCATTTAAGCAATAGAACGGTGTCCAGTCCTTTGAAACTCTGAAAATTAACTCCTTATATAGCCATCTGAAGTAAATAACCGTTTGTGGATTGGTAGAAGTAATTAATACTCTGAAGTTCAACTGTTGGAATCAGCGCGAGATTTGAAATCTGTTGCAGGTGTCGACACAAAATCATTTGGTGTTGATACAAAATGTCTAGGACTTGGTTCTTCAAGTGCTTATGTCGACTTAGTTTTTCGTTGATGCCGACCTAATTTCTGCATTTACTTCACCCAAACAGTGGTGTCAACTCATAAAATATTTGGTATCGATCTCATGCATTTTTTTTAGATTTTCAGGTGAAACTTTGGTGTCGACTCAAAATCGTTACAATTAGCCTTGAAACTTTTAGAGTCAACTCATCTTCGTTTGGTGTCAACTCAGAAACTTTCAAACAGTCTCGGTTATTTTGGTGTTGACTCAACTTTGTTTGGTGTCAATTCAAAACTTCTTTGTTTTTGAAGGGACTATTTTATGTCGACTCAACAAGCTTTGGTGTCGATCATTTTTTACTTGGAATTGAAAAATGACTTGTAGCTCTGGTGTCGATCAATTTCTCTTTGGTGTCGACTCATTTTATTTTTCGGAGGGTATCTAAGTGTTGACTCAATTTTCTTTAGTGTCGACTTATAGAACCCGAAGACCGAAATCCAGAGGATCACTTGGTGTCGACTCATTTTGCGTTGGTATCAACTCAAGTTGAATTTCGCGAGGCTATGTAGGTGTCAACCTAAATACTTTAGATGTCGACTCATTTTGCTCATCCGCCTTTGACTTGGTGTTGACTTAGAGAGTATCTGGTGTTGATCCAAAGTGGAATTCAGTCCAATACTAAATGTGTCAATCCAAATCAGTTTGGTGTCGATTCAAACGAGTATCTAAAATGTCTTAGTAAAGATGTTAAGGTGTCGACTCAATTTCTCATTAGTGTCGACACACTTGAGAGTTTCAAGCGTTCTTTACCTTAAGGTGTCGACGTAAATATCAATTCGTGTCGACAAAAAACGTTCTTTATGAAAACACGGAGTGCCAACCCATTTGATGCAAAGAGTCAGCACAAATAACTTAAAAGTGTCAATTCATTAGTCATGTAGTGTCAACACATACCTTTTTAGAAGCAATTAAATATATTTTTTTAAAAATAATTTAATTAAAAAAATTAATTATAAAATTTATCAAAATCTAATTAAAAAACCCATAGGCTAACATTTCTGAAATGAGAATGATAAAATTATTAATGAAAAGATTAATAGAATAGTCATAATTAACCAACTAATAAGAAATTGAAAAAAAATAAATTAAAGTGATTTGAATACATACAGAGTAAATCAGTTTATGCAGTAGTAAAAAAAAGTGACAAAAATATTAATAAATGAGATCTAAAGGGAGTGATAGATATAAATTAACATGAGATATCATATTAAAAAAATATATAAAGTTGTTGAATTTAATTAAAAATATGATACTTAACATAGCAGAATGACGTAAAAGAATTCATATTGCAAATTTCAATTGATTGAGATAAATGCTTAATTTCATTTGATTTGATTATTAAAATATGTAAAGAAGAAAAATACTATTGTTGGATAGATAAAATATAAAAATAGCACACTTTGTTTTCTAAAAAATTAACTTTTTAAAAAAAATTAATGTTTTAGCTATATTATTTGGCATTCAAAAAAAAACTTACTAATTTTTTTTCACATTTTTCTTAGAAAAAGATTATCTATATTAAAGAAATTTAACTTTTTTCGTAATGAAAGTAATTTAGCATTATTAATAAAAAAATCTAACTATAATATTCAAAATAAAAAAGATAAAAAAAAATTAAACTCTATTTTTTAAAAATAAAAGTTAAACTTAAAAAGTAAAAAATAAACACATTAGATATTTTAAGTAACCAAAAATTACTCGAATAAATTATTCTAAATAATTTCTAAAAAAATTGAACTTTTTAAATAATTTAAATAATTTTTTAATATAATTTTTTTTTTATTTATCAAAAATATAATCACACAAATCTGTCTTCTCTGTGTTTTGGGACCAGTCAAATGGCGGTCCCAATCAGATTCCCACAAACCCAAATCATTCGCTGGCACCATCTTACGCCAAGTTTACGGTAATTCGAAAACTGTCCTATAATCATCGCTCAGTGGACTAATAACAAGAAAAATTAAATTTTGAATAGCTAGAGTTTAATTCTCAGTAACCAGAATTCAACTATTCGCTTGTGGTTAGTCTAGTTTTATTTATAAATTTTTTTAAAAATTTTTTTCATAAAAAAGTATATAAAAAATTATAAAAAAATCAACTGAGATCAAATAAGTAAACTAATCAAAAAATATTTAAATAAAAAATCTCTCAAAAAAATTAAACCAAACATAAACTTAGTAATAAGAATTTATTATTATTCAGTGTCTGATAATTGGCATTTTTTTATTTTTTCAATATAGATACTTTTTTTTATATTTATCTGCATTGAAGTAATTGTACATGAAGCATTAATAATTATACATGTGAGTATCAAAAAGCAAAACAGTGTGCCCAAATAATTATTTAATAGTTCAAAAATTATGTGATAATTTTCACTTGTTGTTATTATCCAGTTATATAATAAAATACGTTTTGTGTAGAGTAATATTAGCTCAATTTATTTGGTAAATAAAAAATGAAGATTACTCATTTAATATTTATAACACATTTGTATTGACAAAAATATGCAAAGACAATATTATATGTTATTTACATGGTTTAAATCTAAGCCAAGGTTGCCAATCAAAATCTAGTTGTTTTTTACACGGTTTCTTATCAAATTATATAATAGAAAATATATTTTGTGGGATAAATTAATTAACTTTTATTGTTTAAGCGTGTGTTTAGCCTAACATTGTTTTTTTTTTGGTAGTTTTTTAGCTTATTGAAGTTTTTGTAAAAAAATAAATATAAAAAAATTAATTAATTATAGTAAATGGTCAAATAAGTAAGTTTTTAGTAGAATTTTTAAATAAAAAGTCTTCAAAAAAAAGTTACACCAAACAAACGCTTAGGTTTTGATTGGCAACCTTGATTTTTTGCCAAAAAAAACATCAAAAAACTAATACTATTCTTTTGGCAAAAAAATCAAAAAATCAAAAAATCAAAAAGTCAAATCAAAATACAAAATTTTAAAATATTTTATTTAAATTTTTATCATTTTAAAAATATAATAATACTACTCATTCATAACTTATTTATTACTATTACCAACTTTATATAATTATTAATATCAAATATATAAAAAGATAAAATTGTCTACTTTGAATAAAAAGTAAAATTTTTTTTTATCCAAATAACTAATTTAAAAAAAATTAACTTAAAATTTAAGTTACTAAATAATTAACTTTAAATTTAATTTAACTTTTTAATTATATATATATATATATATATATAAATACTAACATTTTAAGTTTGTTACCAAACAAACAAGCCTTTAGTGTTTGCG
>JAOTRH010027502.1:0-21440 GCA_034768845.1 Heliamphora exappendiculata | reverse complement strand
AATGTATAATAGATTTTTGAGCAAGATCAAGTTCCAGGACCTCTTAATATATGTATCTATCACCATATAAAATTTTAAAATCAGTACTTAAGTCTAGAAGTCATTTTTCTTTTTTTTAAATGAAGTGGACTGTTCAATCTAAACTGTGGATTTGATCCAGATTAGACACAGTTTTAAAACAATGAAACAGGGGCTTTTTGGACATTTTGGGAAAATACTAAAATCTGAAAAAGTGTCCAGAACATACTTAATTAGTTAGTTACCAAATATCGGAATCTAATTCATTGTAGTTATTTTATATAAATGAATTACAGTAGCTAAATGATCATTTACTATTATGTACTTGTTAGCTAGATGATTACCTAAGTTATAATTCATGTAGGTTGTGACTTTATGACTCCGCAAGGACCATAATTTGTATGTTTAAAATAAATTTTATATGTTTAAAGTTGATGGAATTAAGCATTTGTGATGTTCGACTAAGTGTTGAATAGGCGTAGATTTTGGTAACAAGTGTTAACATCATATTCCATGCCTTGTGTATTTATATCTACTGAGCATGTCATGGAATTTTTTTCATCAAATCATGGGTTTATGAAAAATGAAATTTAAAGAGTACGGTGACGAGGGAGGGTCCATTGTGTCATGAGCCGTCTTGTGTCGTTCCACACCTTTTCTGGCATTTTGCACGCGATTGAAGAACCGGTCTAACGTCTTTAGCCACATACAAATAGTAGGGCAGGAGCGTATAGTAACGGGGATGGGTGGTGGAAGGCATAACGCATGGGAGCACAAATGGTACTGTGATGTTAGGTACTCGCTTGTGGAAGTGTAGTACAATCTGGATATGTTCTCTCGGTGTGAACGAAAAATTTTGATATCACTTGTTATATATCTTTCATTATCATGATCATATAACATGCTTTTAGCATATGTTGTCAGTTTATTTATTGTTCATACCATGCCTAGCTTAATTTGCTCAACAATTAAGATATAAGTTGTACTTATTGTATTTGCTCAAATAATAAAAAAATCATTTTCTAATTATTTTTTGTGTTTGAAATATTTTATTATTATAATTAGAAAATATTTATTATTTTATTTTTAGTTTTTATTAAAAAACAGTGTTACTGCTTTTTAGAAAAAATAAAAATAATAAAAAAAACTATTTTCTAATTATTTTTTATGTTTGAAATATTTTATTATTATAATTAGAAAATATTATAAATAAATAAAAACTGTTACTGTAACACTGTTTTTTAATAAAAAATATTTTATAATTATAATAATAAAATGTTTTAAACACAAAAAATTATTAGAAAATAATTTCTTATTATTTTTTAAATTTTTAAACAGTATTGCTGTTTAAGTTAACGGAAATATTGACAGTTGTACTAATTTGAAGCAAAAACTAAATCAGATGGGAGATTAGTGACATTTCAGAAACCTTAAGGGACGTGGTTGATATTTTATTAAATTTTAGGGGAGGTCAGTGTAATTTACCCTAAATTATATTATTGGTGAAGGCGGTTCGGGTGGCATAATAATCGGAGTTAGATTTCGCGATCCCGCGCTTGACCTTGAGCTGAGAGTCGAAGGCCTGAAGTGTTGACTTGTCCACGCTCTTGCCGTTAGTGATGACCCAGCTGGACATTTTGTCCGCTACGTAGTCATTCCACGGCTTAAGGAATGCTCTTTATCGGTCGGTAGACTTGGTCACCGTGATAGGGATCATGGGGTTTAGGATGGTTTTTCCCGGGTGTGGAGAACTTAGAAGAACTTAAGTTTAAATTGGACTAGAAAATTTAAATTGGTTGCCTCATTCTCATCATTGCTCACTGTCATAATTATTCTGCCATCCTATCTGCTACGTGTTGACCTATACTTGGAGAAAGTTTTGTATAATTATGTTGTTCCTTCTGGGCTTTAGCTCAGGGCATTCTATGCTAGGTTTTGAGAACGCAGAAGTTCCTGCCAACTACCCTGTGCCAGAGGAGGTAGAACCGTGGCTCCTATGAGCAGGAACTCTACCAGTCTATTGCACCTGATGATTTTTTTTTTCTTATCGGACTTAGTGTTGCTTTCTTTAATATCTTCTGATATATATACTTTATTTTGGGTTTTTAACCTTAATTTTATGGTATTTCTACTTTCTGCATTGATGGGTATTAATTGCTTGTTACTATTCCGCACCATTATTAGCTATTTGTCGCTCTAGATGTCTCTGAGTTTTGGGCCGTCATAGTTTTGGTATAAGAGCTTAGGTTCAACCCTTACGTACGTAACGGTTGACCTATGCTTAGACTTTGAGACTTAAACTTTTAGATTTGGCTAGACCCTTTCTTATTATCACACTATAGATATGAAACTTTGAACTAACAGTTTACTAAAAACTGACACCGTTCTCTTGTTTCATTATAGGATGGCATCATCTTTTTCTGGTAGGTCTGCCCCACCCTCGGCTTCATTGTCATCAGATTCCCACATCAACTTTGACTGTTGAGGACCCTTTCGCTTCCAGGCAAACCACATCGTTCCCACCGACCCCGCCCGGATGGAGGGTAACATCTGGTGGAGGGCTAAGCGCGACGCTATTCGGCACATCTGGAGAGTGAGCGAGGAGTACCAGCGGATGATTGGTCGCGAGTACAAAGCAATGTTGAAGAGGAGAGTCGGCAACACCCTATGATAGGCCCAGCGAGCCCACCAGATGATCGATCATTAGCGCACTTTGGAGCGGCTTTGAGAGATGACGGCCGATCCTACAGTCTACGCCCCTATCAACCTCTGCCCGCGACCATTGGATGAGGAGGTTGACTCCTCTAGCTCAGCAGTGCATCCACCACCTCGGCCTCACAGTCTAGTTAGATACACCCGAGTGCTGCCACTGCCAGCTTCACCACTAGCTTCACCAGACTACTCCCCAGCCTCACCGAGGGCTCCCTCGAAACCCCCGGCCGTTCCTATACCGTCTACACTCGTCGATCCCCCACCTAGCCCCGCGAGTACTCTCCTGTTTCACCTCGATATGCCCCGATGACACATCAGACGAAGAGGACCCCAGCGAGGATACTCATTAGGCATCTCTTCGGGTTTAGGGTAGACGCTAGGGACTGGGCTTTTGGGTTATTTTTGCTGTGTCTTGATCCTGATGGTGTAGCTATACTTTCCCCTGAATAGTTTATGTTTTGCTATGTCCCCGCTTATTTGTATGACTTTATGTGTTGTTTCTCCTTCTTATGAATGAATAGTGCTGCTATGTTCTGTTTCTATCCTGTCTCATACATTCTTCTTTTATACATGTTATTTTGCTTTCATTCTTCTATATGGATCAAAACATCACACTAATAGCAATACTAATAATAAAACCATACAAAGCTCAATTATAAAAAAGAAAAAAAAACTTAAGATAAATGATGAAACTAACCCTTGGTTTCTTTAATCAAAATGAGCCGAGGTAGAGGACGCCCACATTTAGAGTGGGTGCCCGAACCCGAACCACCTAGGCTAGACAGGAACGACGACATCCGCGACATTTTATGTGAACTCGTAGACACCTTACGCCAGCCAACACCTGCACAGAACCCTACACCTGCACTGCATCCCCCAGCTGTTCCTGGATGTATAGCCATGTTCTCAAAATTTTGTAGGCTCCGAGCACCGACTTTCTTCGGGGGAGCTATCCCTCAAGAGGCAGAAGGATGGCTCCAACAAATCAGAAAGGTGTTAGATACAATGGATGTACGCAGAGAGATTGATCGGGTAGCCCTAGCTACATATCAACTTAAAGGAGAGGCAGATCACTGGTGGAACTCCATCAGAAATGTCAGGGAAGTCAACACCATGGCACAGTTCGAAGAGCATTTTCTCCAGAAGTACTTCCCAGACGTCCTAAAGTAGGACATGATTTAACAATTTTTAGAGCTGAAGTAGGGTAAGATGGCCGTTGCTGAATATGCTGCCAGATTCAAAGAGCTAGGACGTTATGCCATTGCCATCGCTCCCACCGAGCTGTCTCGAGCCCGGCACTTTGAGTGGGGTTTAGAACCCGCCATCCAAGGACGTCTGATTGGCATGAGCCTACCCACATATGCAGAGGTCGTGGATACCGCTCTACTTTTAGAGCGAGAGCTTTTCGGCTCCTAGAAGATTTTTTAGGATCATGCAAGAATCTCACGAGGTGGACCAATGCGTCAACTGCCCAACTGTAATCGCCCGAATACAAGACCTTATCAGAGAAACCAGTCGACTGGTAGAGAAAATGGGCAGCGATAAGGAGGAGCTTATGTTTGTTTTGGATGTGGACGAGAAGGACACAAGAAGTAAGAGTGCCCTCAGGAACAGAGGAGAAATAACCAAGGATTCTGGTAGAATCGAGTTCAGCAGCAAACCCAGCAACAATTCCAGCGGCAACCTCAACAATAGTATCGACCACAACCACATCAGCAATACCTGCAACAACAGCAAGGAGGACAACGCTTGCCCATTCAGCAGCCCTAACAAGTAGGGCACCAGCAGCTGCAGAGAGGGAGGCCAATAAGAGTTATCAATCAAGGTGCCCGTGGACCTCAACAACTGTAGTAGCAGGGAAGAAATGGGAATCGCAACAACAACGGAGGATGAGACTTCGCGATTTAGGGACAAGAAGAGGAGGAAGACTACTAAGTAATTCAAGGTATGTTTGCACTCTTCAACACCTTGGTAAAAATTTTATTCGATTCCAGTGCATCACATCCGTTCATATCTGCGGCATGCATGAGATCCCTACACCTAGAATCAGAATTTTTGTCTCAAGCTCTATGCGTGGCCACGCCAGTAGGAAGTCATGTGGGGATAGATCACATCTGTAGATCATGCACACTATGCATAGCTGACAGTAGCTTGTCTTGTGACCTCCGGGTTATAGACTTGGTGGATTACGACGTCATCTTGGGCATGGATTGGTTATCTTCCCATCAGGCCTTAATAGACTTCTACCAAAAGAGGATTGAGGCTTGTACTGAAGATGGAACCGCAGTACAGATTCAGGGTGAACGACGAGATCCCCAGCTGATGATCACACGCCAAGCCCAACACCCCAATATTCCCGACATAGTAGCTTGCTTGCTTGCTAGCACCGACCTTCAGCCTGAGGTAGAGCTACCATGGGTAGTCTGCGAGTACAAAGATGTCTTCCCCGAAGAACTCCTAGGTTTGCCACCATGACGAGAGATCGATCTCTATATCGAGCTTCAGCCCGGAACTGCCCCCATCTCTATCGTCCCACATCGAATGGCACCCATATAACTCAGAGAATTGAAAGAATAATTAGAGGAGTTACTCTGCAAGAGATTCATTCGCCCCAGCACCTCACCCTGGGGGGCACCAGCGCTCTTTGCTAAGAAGAAAGATGGAACTCTCCGATTGTGCATTGATTACAGGAAGTTGAATCGAGTAACGATTAAGAACCGATATCCTTTTCCACATATAGACAACCTTTTCGACCAGCTCAGAGGTTCGAAACACTTCTCGAAGATCGACCTTAGATTCGGATACCATCAGTTGCGAGTTTAGGAAGAAGATATACCAAAAATCGCTTTCAGGACCCGATATGGCCACTACGAGTTCGTAGTTATGCCTTTTGGCCTCACGAATGCCCCTAGAGTGTTCATGAGCTTAATAAACTGACTCTTCCAGTCGTACCTTGACCAGTTTGTGGTAGTGTTTATCGACGACATCTTGGTTTACTCTCGATTGGAAGAAGAGCACGAACAATATTTGAGAATGACCCTGCAGACTTTGAGGGAAGCACAGCTCTACGCTAAGGCCATCAAGTGTGAGTTTTGGTTAAATCAAGTAATGTTTTTGGGACACGTCGTATCTGAAGGGATAGCAGTAGATCCAACCAAGGTTGAGGCATTTATGGAATGGAGGCATTCGAGTAATGTATTCGAGATTCACAGCTTCCTTGGCCTCGCTGGTTACTATCGACATTTATCCAAGACTTTTCAAAATTGGCAAAGCTTTTAACCCGGTTAGCCCAAAAAGGAGTGAAGTTCGAATGGGATGAGAAGTGCGAATCATCTTTTAAGGAGCTTAAGAAGAGGTTGACGAGTTCCCCCATCTTGGTCATATCGGAGCGCGACATTGAATACAGTCTTTTGTGACATGTCAAAGGAAGGTTTGGGATGTTTATTGATACAGAATGACAGAGTTGTAGCATACGGATCGAGATAACTAAAACCGCATGAACAGAACTACCCTACTCACGATTTGGAATTGGCTGCCGTCGTTTTTGCACTAAAGTTTTGAGGCATTATCTATACGGGAAAAAGTTTGAACTGTTCACAGACCACAAGAGTTTGAAGTACCTATTCTCTCAGAAGGATCTAAACATGAGGTAGTGCTGTTGGGTCGAGTACCTCAAGGATTACGACTTCACCTTGGCTTACCACCCTAGGAAGGCCAACGTAGTAGCCGACGCATTGAGCAGAAAGACGAGACTCTAGTTGGCCTGTATCGCCGCCCAGGAATAGAAGATGATGGAAACACTTGGAAAATTTCGCTTGCAACCAACCAAACCGAAGGAAGGGTCTTGTTTCGTGTTGACAGAGGCAACATCCAACCTACGTCAACAAGTTCTAGATGCACATGGGTACCTGATGTTTCAAGGTCGACTCTTTGTTCCCAACATCAACAAAATATGAGAAAACATCCTAAAAGAGTTTCATCGGTCGCCCTTCGCAGTGCACCCCAGAGGAACTAAGATGTACCAGGACCTGAAGAGGGAGTATTGGTGGAGCGGTATGAAGAAAGACGTCATTGACTACGTTGCCTGATGCCTCACATGTTAGCAAATCAAAGCCGAACATCAGAAGCCGGGAGGAACCCTACAGCCATTGGAGATACCAGAATGGAAATGGGAGCACATTACGATGGACTTCGTCACCGGGTTACCAAGATCGCCTCAAGGGCACGACGGGATCTGGGTTATTGTGGATTACCTAACCAAGACCGCGCATTCTTTCCAGTTGGACCCTCCAACACCTTAGAAACCTTAAGCCAGAAGTACATTCGAGAGATAGTCCGCCTACACGGGATTCTAACTTCCTTCATTTCCGATCAAGACCCCCGCTTTACATCAGGATTTTGGCACAGTTTACCGACAACTTTAGGAACGAAGCTTTGCTTCAACACAGCCTCTAACCCTCAAACCGACGGGCAATCCAAGCGCACCATTCAGATGTTAGAAGACATGTTGAGAGCTTGCGTCATGGACTTCAAAGGAAGTTGGGAGAAGCATCTACCGCTTGTTGAGTTCGCTTATAATAATACATACCAAGCCAGTATTGGTATGCCACCATATGAAGCGCTCTACGGCCGACCGTGCAGATAGCCCTTGAGTTGGACAGTGACTGGAGAAACCAGTTTGCAAGGACTAGACATCGTGCTTGAGACTACCGAGAAGTTCAAGTTAGTTCGACAGCATCTTACCATCGCTTAGAGTCGACAGAAGAACTACGCTGACCAACGATGGAGAGCTTGGAATTCAACGTAGGAGACCACGTGTTTCCCAAAATCCATCCGCGACGAGGAGTGATTAGATTCGGAAAGAAAGGGAAGCTATCACCTAGGTATAATGGCCCATTCGAGATCCTAGCCAGAGTGGGAGCAGTCGCCTACCACTTAGTCTTACCACCTCAGCTTGCGGACGTTCACAATGTATTCCACATCTCGATGCTGCGGAAGTACGAACCTAATCTGACACACACCCTCAACTGGGAGGAGCTTCAAATCGACAAAGATGGGACTTTCGAAAAAAACCAGTAAAGATCCTTGATCGAGGAGTTGAAGAATCGACTTGGGAATGCAAGGAAGCCATGCGAGTCAACTACCCATAGTTGTTCACGAGCAAAGGTACGATACAAAATTTTGGGGACGAAATTTATTTTCAGGGGGGTAGATTGTAAAGACCCGCTTTTTAGATATAGTAATAGCAACGGTAGTATAACTGTAGTGTAGTCGCCCATGTCGTCACGATTACTCAACACACAAAAAATAATAATAATAATAATAATAATAATTTTGTTTATAATTAATTTTGTGACTACTGCACAAACTCACACAAACTCCAACACAAGTTTTAGTATACACGCATATTTAAGAGAATCTCTACAACAAACACAATAAATTAATCTATAAATCATAATTCTCTACAACACAATCTCCATTAAAATAATCCAAAAGTAACATTAATATATATACTTGCGTATATATATATATATGTACATATGTACATATACTATATATAAACTATTATATATCTCTTTACAACCAAATAAAATAATTCAAAAGCAAAAAGTAAAAGTCACTTTAGTGTTAAAATAATGCAGAGACAAAAGATAGTTTAATATATATGTATATATATATATATATATGTATATATAAATATTTACAAATAGTCTAATATTATAGTCAAAAGTAACAACCTAATATAATAATGTAATTTTAAACCAACTTGTATTTTTAACATCAAAAGACATAATACAGCATATCAATAATTAAATAATAATAAAATAATATTAAATTATGAAATTGAGTTTTAAAATATAAATTCATCAAATTTAATTAAAAAATAGTATAAAAGTAATTAAAAATATACACTAAGTTACAATATTGTACAAAAAAAATTAAAATTTAACCTAACTACCACAACTAAATAATGCTATAATTGAACTAAGATGTAAAAATTAAGTACAATACATAAAATTATTTTATTAATTCAAATCTTTAATATTCATAGCTAAAAATATACATTAAATTAATTTTTGGATATAATTCTTTAACTATAATATATATATATATATATATATATATATATATATATCATTAAATATACAATAAAGTACCAAAATTCAAAATTTGATGCCTAATCTCCCTCATGGCCGGCCGACTTGAGTGTCCCACACTCAAACCCTTTTTTTATTTATTTTGTGTCATAACTTTTAGGCATGCATGAGTTTTTAGTGGTTATAACATTCATAGACCTTACATACACATTATAAATCCATTTTAGCTACAAAAAAAATATTTTTAAGAGACCAAAACCCCCCTCCTTGTTCTGCCAAGAGAGAGGAAACCAACTAGAATTTGTTTTGAAAATATTGCTAAGTGTTCCAAGTAGTGCTAGAGAGGTTCTAGTGAGAGAGTGAGACAAGTTCTTGGTGTTCAAAGCCCTTAAAGTTTCTTTTTTAGTATTCTTCTTCAGGATCTTTCACATTCATCAACTTCATCCTCTAAATCAAGGTAGGAACAATATTCTTATACACTTATTTTTCATATATTAAGTTCTTCTTAGCTCCTAAACACCTCTAGGTTCAAAATCTATGTTCAATGCTATGAAATGTGATTTTGAACCTATTTCTACTTTAATTGTTTCTCCTCAATCATCTACCATTTTTTTTTACTTTTGATCCATGCAAATGGTATATATCTGATATATAAGTCATATATATGAGGGATATAACCATACATGCAAGGGCCATGGGCTTAGGAGTTCAAAAGGCACAATTTTTCTTCATACTCAAATCTGTCCAAAAAAGGTTTTTTTGTCAAAAATGCGATTTTAGTTTTTTTTTTGAGTGATCTAGACTCATCAAAAGTTTCTAAAATTTTTACTGTAGTTTCATGTATATCTTATTTGCATGCACGAATTTTCTTGAGATCCAAATTTTTTTTCTAATTTTTCTAAAAATAGAGAAGCAAATTGGGTTAAAATTGATGTTTAGACAGACCACTTTGAATTCATGCCATTTACTGTAGTAGTAAACTCTCGGTGTGATTTTTATGTAGTTGGATAGATAAACGTCTTATCTTTCTAACTCCACTTAAATCAATCCGTTTGCATATGTATACAGAAAATGGCAATGATTCTCCCAATGTCAAGTTCTAAAGCCTCTAAACTCATAGATCTAACACTGTAAAAATTTATAAAATGATTTTTTAAATCTAAGTCCTCATTTATATTTTCGAAATCACTGAGTTTTCATGCCACTGTTTTGGAAATTTTTTTCTGCACTGTCATGGAAATTTTTCTTGTTAAAACCGAGGCTTTAGAGACAAAATTTGAAAAAGCGTAAAACATAAAAAGTGTTTAGAACATCCCAAATATGGTACCTACTAAAGCTCAGATTTTATTTCTAAATCTAAGTATTTTAAAAATACTAAAACCAGTAACTAAAATATGAAAATCTTGACTGTGGTTAAATGTGATTAAGTGTTAATACTATTATTTTGGATTCCCTATGTTGTGATATGCATGATTAAATAATTAAAATGTGTAATATTGTCTCGATGTACTTACATGATTTTAGTGGTTAAAAATTACTTACATGCAAATTTGATTAAATTATTGATCTATGCACATTATGTTTAACCTAAGTATTTTGAGGTGATTTTAGCTTAATTGGTGCACTTTTTGTTTTACATACTAATTAATCACACCCATGCATGAATTCTCATGTAAGTTAAAAAATCATAACTTTATGCATACTATGCCGCATCATCATTGGGATGTGTTTTACGGGGTTCACATAAAGGTTTTTAAGAAAGAGATGAAATTGAACTTTAGGGTAGCACAATGACACTTGGAGAAATTGTGGTTTTATGCCTTGGTTATTTTTGAATGGTATTTTCCCTTAGTGCTAAATGCACGTTATTATAAATTATACTATTGGTAAAGGTGGTTAGGTGGCGTAATAATCAGAATTAGATTTTGCGATTCCGTGCTTGACCTTGACTTGAGAGTCGAGGGCCTGAAGTGTTGATTTTTCCACGCCCTTGCCATCAGTGATGACCTGGCTGGACACTTAGTCCGCTCCGTAGTCATCCCACAGCTTAAGGAACGCTATTTGTCGATCAATAGACTTGGTCAGCATGATAGGGATCATGGGGTTTAGGATGGTTTTTCCTAGGCGAGGAGAACCTAGAAGAACCTAAGCTTAAATTGGACTAGAAAATCTAAATTGGTTGCATCATTCTCAGCATTGCTCACTGTCATAATTATTCTGTCATCCTGTCTACTACATGTTGACTTGTACTTGGAGAAATTTTTGTATAATTATGTTGTTCCTTATGGGCTTTACCTCACGACATTCTATGCCAGATTTTGAGGATGCGAAAGTTCCCACCAACTACCCTGTGCTAGAGGAGGTGGAACCGTGGCTTTCATGAGCTGGAACTCTACCAATCTGCTGCACCTGATGATGTTTTTTTTTGCTTATCGGACCTAGTGTTGCTTTCTTTAATATCTTCTTATATATATACTTTATTTTGGGTCTTTAGTCTTAATTTTATGGTATTTCTACTTTTCTGCATTGATGGGTATTAATTTCTTATTACTATTCCGCACCATTATTAGCTATTTTTCGCTCTAGATGTCTCCGAGTTTCGGGGCGTCACAGCGGCTCTAGTAGATTGTTGCATCTATCTCCTTGTCATCATTTGATTCAGGCAGTGGTGCCTCCAAGGGCTCATAAAAGAAAGTGATTGCTCGCTCCTTGTCCTCGCTGTCATCATCCTCAGGTTCATCCTCATCCTCCACCTCATCATCTGCCTCGTTTCTTGCCTCATCTGGTTCTTTGTCTTCATCCGCCTCATCGTTCTCATCCTCTTCGTTTATTTGCCAATCTTCTGGGAAAATTCAATCTAAGGGAACGACGTCAATTGGGTCTTGTTCCTCTACGAGCACTTCTTATGGGTCGTAGTCGTCTAGTTCTGGTACTGGTAATGGTCCATCCCTCGGCTCAGCGTTAGATGTCGTCCTAAGATAATAGAAGATCAGGGCGAGAGACTTAAGGTAAGGATTTTTTTTAAGTTGTTAGAACTATAGGTGATAAATTAATAATATAGACACTCTACAAAGCTTCTACGCTGTAGAACTCGTAGTCTCCCATAACCCAAGCCCTAAAGGTTTACTAAACCTAGGCTCTGATACCATTTGTGACGCGCCGTCTTCAGGGTACGTCAGGACGTACATAAGTATAATTAAAGGGGATATTATAGCTATTTAATCATATTTATATATCATAAATATTACATCATTAGGAGTTTCGAACTGATTGCAAGTGCATAACGTTTACAGTTTCACAAATAATTTTCAAAAATTTACAATAGGTGCCAAAAAAACTTAACAAAAAGAACAAAAAGGAGAAAACTTAAATCTTCAACAAGCATCATCAGAGTCCACTTGCTCTTGGAACTCACCCTAGTATTTGTAGACTTTCTCTTCCTTAGGAATTTCTTCTTTAAAGATATTCTCTTCCTCACTTGTGGCACGAATGTCATGAGCCAAAGCCCAGTAGAAAACACTCTAATCCTTCTAACCAATCTCATAGTACAAAAACATTCTACAACGCATATCATTTAATACTTAGTACATTTTAAAGTCAATGAGACAGACAAATTTAACCACTTATAACATGGGAAGCAGATAAGTAAAATAGCATGCCAGTATGTGATACTATGGATGCAACGCAGATGTCCAACCCGACATTCACCCAGAATCAAAGCATGGATTCCACGCCGAGAATTTCCAACGTAGACTTTATAGGGGTTGATCACAAAAGCCATCATCGCGCCTCGTTGTGAATAGTAAATGCATCGCCCAAGCTTCATGCCACAACTATTTTACTCAATGGCAACAGTGTGGGTTCCGAGCCACCCTCCAGGCCAACCAAATTCAATAATCAATCAACATATAATAAATTGATTTGTTCCACCTTAAGACTCGTGACGCCTTTGCCGGTGTCAACCCAAAGTCTAAGCCATCCAAACAAGAACACTAGCCAAATATGGCGACCGCCAACTTGCATTGTGGCGATCGCTAAGTCCAAATGGCCTGACATGTCTCTAAAATGTGGCAGCATCACATTGGCTAAAGAACTCTATAAATACCGTACCTCTGGTGCATTTTCAAGGACAGAAAATTAGTGTGAGGTTTTGAGAGTGAAGCTCTGCCGAGGTGCAGAGCAATTTCGAGCCCCGACGCCGAAGCCCTGCCGAAATACCGAGACCCAAACCTCCTACATTGGAGCCTTACTTGGATCATCACCCGAGGATTGACCCATTGAAGCACATTCCCTACTTGAGGATTCCCCGGCAATCTAGGTACCTCGTTTGGATCCCCGGTCTTTCTAACTCAATTTTCTCTCTTTTGGAGTAACCGAGTTAAAATTCAATTTCAATTTGCATATTCCTTCCATTTATATAGTTAATCTTGTTTGTTTTGGTTGTTATATTTACTTCCTTAATTGTTAATTTCTCTACATTTCACACTAAGCACATTGTCTTTCTTTTTCTTATTTTTATCACTTCATCAATTTAGTGCTAAAATATTCTTGCAATTACAACTAATTAATGTTGTTAATTGTTATAATAATAAACTTTCATACATATGAATATAGTTACCAATACTATATTCATATTTGACAATTGAAAAGTTATATTTTGGCTCCTTTTATTTTTCTAATCTTATTTTAAGTTTATATTCCATTATCTTCTTTTTCCTTTTCCGTTTCTTTTAATGTAACTTAATTTCTTTTATTAGCATTAATTTAACTTTCTAATATTTATTTTATTTTCTTTTCTTTTAATTAGTCTAATTTTTCTTTAATAAGCATTTTAGTTCATTTTCTTTTCTTTTCTTGTACACTAATTTAATTCTCCCTCTCATTTTCTTCTTAACTTAATATTCTTTTTCTAACTCTTATTGTCCATTTTTCATTTCTTTTCTTTATAGTAATGTAATTTTTCATTTTAGCATTTTATTTTCATTTTTCTTATGTAGTCTTATTTTCTTTTTCTTGTAATGTAGTTTTTTTTATATTTTCTTTTAGTATTCCTTTTTCTTTATTTCTTTTCCATTTTTTTCTTTTCTTTTCATAATGCTTATCTTATTTTTCTTTTCTTTTGTTAAAACCAACAAATCACAAAAATCTCTAAAATTAATCTTTAAATGTTAGTATAAATTTTCTCGTGTTATAGCAATTTTCTTCTCTTTTCTTTATTGTTATTTTTATTTTCTTTTGTCTCTTTTAAAGCATAAAATGTAAATAATTTGCTTTTCTTTTTCTTTAGTTTAATAACATCTTCTAACTTTTCTTTCATTCTAGAATAATTTTCTTAATAAACCTTTTCTTTACTTTTTCTTTTCTTCGAACCTCTAAATTCTCTTTGTTATGAAATCATTATTTTCTTTGTTAGTAAATTTTCTTTACTTTTAGTATTAAATACTCATCATATTAACGTGAATGCATGTTTTAGTTTACTTGAAAACATGTTTAGAGTAGTTTAGTTTATTTTTTATAACAAATCATGTTTAGGTAATTTTAACATTTTCTAACATATTTGTGTTCACTTATGCACACTATGATAGTTAGTTTATTTTTTGTGAATATTGTATGCGGGTGTGCTCAATGTATTTTTTAGTTATAAATTGCATACCATAAGACTTAGAATTTTCTTTTCTTATTTGTTTTGTTTGGAGTTTTATGTACATATGTTATATATTTTTTATATTTAATTTTGGATATTTTTTTTTTGCCTCCATTTTCTTTATTTATATGCATTTGAGAAATTCTATTAAAGAACCAATGATGATTAGTAGAGGCCAACCACCGAACGGGGTGCCTAATACCTTTCCCGATTCGTACCTTAGCCCCCGACCCCTCTTTCTTTAGTTAACGTTTTAAAGATCGGTAAGCCATTTTTGTTTTTCTTATAATTTTTTCAAAAATTAAGTGGCGACTCTATTTCCAACAAAAAATAAATTTTTTTCAAAATTTGATTTTCAAGGTGTTAAGATATTTTCCAAAACATATTTGAATTCCCTTAATTTTGTAACATTTTTCAAAACCCCAAAATCCCAACGCCATAGTATTTTCTGGCGACTCTACTGTGGACTGGTTTCTAAAACCAAATAAGAGGGCTAGACTTGAAAACATTATTAGTTCTTAATAAGAATTTCTCATTTGTATTTTTGCATGTATATGCATTGTTCTTAAAATCCCCCCTTTTTGGTCAACCTGACACCCTGAACGTACATCTATTTTGGGGATTGTAGGGAAGGCGGGCAACCCTTACTGACTGTACGCTATCATAGGTGCCGTAAAAGAGTTCGGGCATACTGTTTAACCATGTTCAGCATGAGAGATATATACCCAGCTCTATTCAGAAGGTACCCTATTCAGTTGACCAAAACGGCCTTTTCCATATAGTGAACTTAGAACCCCTCATTAGGTGCTACTGTAGACACCCCAATTTGACCCCGTCTAATCATAGGCAAATCCGATGATAAAAATAGGAGGAATAGTGCCTCAGTATAATTCTCGGGAGTTGATCCAAGCTCGGTATTTGAACTTAGTCATAAAAAACCTTCAAAATCTCTGAAACCAATGAAATTGTACCAAACCATCGATAACTTATTGCCCAAGTCATTTTCAGAAGTGCCGACCGCCATATTCATTGTGGCGGCCGTCAATAGAACCTCTTGGAAACCCTAGCCAAAAGTGGCGGCCGCCAACTCACATTGTGGCGGCCGCCAATAGAACTTTGTGAAACCTTTTCCAACCCAGTGGCCGCCAACTTGCATTGTGGCGGCCGCCAACTTCAAATGGCCTGACGTGTTTAAAAACGTGTCAAATTGTCATTGGTTGAAGAATTCTATAGATACCGTACCCCGACGTACGTTTTCAGTACAAATTTTGAGTTAGAGAGACTCTGTCGATATACCGAGCAATTTCGAGCCCCAACGCCGAAGCCCTACCGAGATACCGAGATACGAGCCTCCGATAGTCCCAAACCCTAGCTTGGATCATCACCAGAGGATTGGATCGTTGAAGTACATTCCCAATTTGAGGATTCCCCAACAATCTAGGTATCTTGCTTAGATCTCCGATCTTTCTAAACTCCACTTCCTCTCTCTTGGAGTGATCGGGTTAATTTTCAATATTAATTCACATTTTTTTTATTTATATAGTCAATCTTATTTGCTTCATGTAATTCGATTATTTTCTTTAATTGTTTAGTTAACTAATTTTCTCACTTCACACTTAACACATTTGTTATTTTTCTTTCTTTCATTAAATCATTAAAATGGTGTTAACATGCTTTGACAATTACAACTAATCAATGTTGTTAATTGTTACCGTAATGCACTTACACACATATGAATATAGTTGCCAATACTATATTCATATTTGGCAATTAAATAATTACGTTTTGGTTTCTTTCATTTTTCTAGTGCTAGTTTAATATTATTTACTAGTCTATTCCATTGTCTCATTTTTTTTAATGTAGTTTTCCTTACTAGCATTAGTTTAATTTCCTAACATTTATTTTTCTTTCTCTTTAATATTCAATGTTCCTTCATTAGTCTTTGTATTTCATTTTCTTTCTCTCTTTCTTTTAATAGTAGTGTAATTTTTTTTTAGCATTTTATTTTCTTTTCTTTTCTTTTCTTTTCCTTAAAATGTACCATTGATTTTCTTTTTTAATATACCATTTTTTTTCTTTTTCCTTTCTTTTCTTATAATATTAGTTTAATGTTCCTTTATTAACATTTATTTTTCATTTTCTTTTCCTTCTCTTTTATATTAGTATAATTTTTTCTTTTAACAGTTTCTTCTCATTACTAATTTTAAATTTCTTTATAACGTCTAATTTTCCTTTTCTTTTCTCTTAATGCTAATTTATTTTTCTCTTTATTAGTGCTTTATTTCCTTTAACGTTAGTATTTATTTTTTCTATAAAGCTCATTCTTCATTTTTTTTTTTCTAGCTTTATTTCATCCTCCTTTTTCTTTTATTTTCATTAATCCAAAAAATCATAAAAAGTCTTTTAATCTAATTCTCATTCTTTAAATATAATTTTTTTTCCTTTTGTTTTCTTTTCTCCTTATTTTCTTTTATTCCTTTTAAAATTTAAATAGTTAGCCTTCCTTCTCATTAGTTAATAAACATTTTCTAGTTTTCTTATTCTTAGTATAAATTTTTTTTTTATAAATTTTTTTCTTATTTTCTTTAAATCTTTAAACCCTCTTTTGTTAAAACGCATTTATTTTTGTTAGTAGGCTTTCCTTATTTTAAAACATAGAATTTTTGTGCATCTTTTATTTTTAGTACTTATCATGTTTATATTTTTCTTTCTAAATGAATGTTATGCATGTTTTGATTATTTTCTTTAAATGCATGTTTAGAGTAGTTTAATTCATTTTGTAGCAAATCATATTTAGGTTATTTTAACATATTTAGTCTATTCATTTAAACCATGCTAGTTTAATTAATTTTTATGAAATTGCATGTGAGTATACTTCATGTATCATTTAGATAGAAATTGCATGTTATAGTATTTAGAATTTTTTTTTGACACTTATTTGTTTTGGAGTGTTATGTACATATTTTATGTATTTTTTATACTTGATTTTAAATATTCTCTCTTCACCCCAATTTTTTTTATTTATATGCATTTGAGAAATTATATTAAAGAATCAATGATGATTAATAGAGGCCAACCTTATGATTAGATGAACGGGGTGCCTAACACCTTTCTCAATTCGTACCTTAACCCCCGAACCTTTTTTTCTTTCTTTAACGTTTTCAAGATTAGTAGCCAATTTTGTTTTTCTTAGTTTTTCTCAAAAATTAAGTGGCGACTCTATTTTCAACAAAAGGGGTTTTCAAAATTTGGTTTTCAAGGTGTTTAAAATATTTTTTAAAATATTTTTGAATTCTCTCATTTTTAACCCCGAAATTCCAATGCCACAGTATTTTTTGGTGACTCCGCTGGGGACTAGTTTTCAAAATCAAATAAGAGGGCTAGACTCAAAAGTATCATTGGTTCCTAATAAAATTTCTCATTTGCATTTCTGCATGCATATGCATTATTCTTCAACCCCCTGCCTGGTCAACCCGATGCCCTGAACGTTAATCCGTTTCGGGAATTGTTAGGAAGACGGGTAACCCTTGCTGACTGTACGCTTCCATAGGTATAGTAAAAGAGTTCGAGCATACTATTTGACCATGTCCTGCACCACTCTAGGCATGCGAGGTATATACCTGACTCTATTCAGAAGGTACCCTGTTTAAATTGACCAAATTCGGCCTTTTGCATATAGTGAACATAGAAGCCTCTAATTAGGTGCTACTAACCCTAGTAGGATTATGTGTTTTTTTATTGTATATTTTGATTGTATATTGTTAGAATTATTTGTTTGGATTAGGCTAGTCCTTTTCTTGGGTTTGGCCGGAGTTTTCCTGTTTTCCTTCGTTTAAGTTAGTTCCTCCTTCGGGTTCTTACCCGAGTCTTTATTCTTCACCATATTTGGCCTTCACATAGTAGTTTTCTTCTGGGGGCCATGCTCGTGTTTTGTTTAACACCTCTAGGATAGTTTCTCTCTCCTCTAGGTTCTCCCCGGGTCGTTGGTTTTCTCCACCTTTGTTTAGGCTCTCTTCTCTCAAATCCTTGACATATCTATGAGAGTTAGTGCTTTCTCCTTATTGTTATGTTGCCTATTTTTCATTAGGATCCTAGAGAGTTAGATTTGTTTCCCTGATGGAGTGCTGCCCATTTTCCTTTAGAATCATAGGTCGAACCAGTCTCTTAAGGGTTAGAACTGTCGTCTTGCCGGAATACCGTCCGCTTAAACAAAACCTTTCCCCTGGAGCTTGGTTGATCTATCCCATATTTTCAGTTGTTATGCTGGTGGTATGAGCCCGGCAGGGACATTGTTTCAGTTTTAGCTATTTTTAGTATCAGGGATATCTACTGCCTATTGTCTGAACGTTCTTCCAAAAAATGCATGAGAGTGGTTATTCTTCTTGTGCAATCTAGGTTTTTTTGTGAGTTACCATTGATCCGGGAAGAGTACAGTCGACACGAGTTTGGGCAAGATCAGAAATGGGCAGACTGTGCAGAGTATCTGAATCAATCGACATGGCAAAAAACAAAGTTAATTTGACAGCCCTGATGAGGGCTATTACCGAGATACAGCGGGCTATGGAGCAAAAAACCCAAGCTCAAAACCAGTATCAGGCACAGATACAAGCAATTCAGGCCCGTATGCTTGGTGTGAATAGACAGCCAGACAATGTTAACGAGAATGGTGAAGATTTCTGGGATGACAACCAAGGGCCAGAAATATCGCAGGTTGTTGTACCACCTCAGGTTCCCCGCCCAATCGTGACAGAAGATGAGAATACTGCTAAGACCAGGGAATCTGCGCTGGCAAAAAAGATTAACTGGATGGAAAAGGTGCTGAGAAAAGCTAAAGGAATATAAGAATATATGCTGGACGTAGGTGGACTGTGCCTATTTCCATATGCGAAATTGCCCAAAAAGTTTAAGATGCCAAAAATTAAAAAGTTTGACGGCACTGGGGATCCGCGTATCCATTTGAGAATGTATGTTGGGACCTTATCCCCTAGGGGATCGATGATCAGCTTAAGACTCAATTATTCCATCGGTCGCTTTCTGGAGTTGGGCAGAGGTAGTTTCTTTCTCTCGAAGTGGCCAAAACTAGAACATGGAAGGATATAGCCACTGCTTTCATTAGCCAGTACAGCTACAACGTCCAGCTGGACGTCACGACTCGAGAGCTTGAAACAACCCAGGAAGAGAATCGAGAATCTTTTGTTGACTTTTTGATCCACTAGAGAGGCAAAGCCGCTAAAATGACAAGCCGCCCTTCTGAAAAGGAGCAAGTAAGGATGGTGGTAAAGAACATATAGTCTCCGTTGAAGCGCTACCTCATCACGCAGCCACTTTTCACCTTTGAACAGCTGTTCGACGCTGGGGTGCAAATTGAGGATGCTATCCAATTCGATGATATTGAGAAGACAGAATTCAGCCAAAAACCACTAAGAAGGACCTTCCCCACAAATCAACCCGCCACAACTAACCTCGTGTCCCACTCGGGCGAGATAAACCTTTTGAACCCTTCTTCCTCCACTCATCAAACAAATAACTTTCAGCAATCAAGCGATGGTCAGCAAACACAGCAACGGCCACGAAGAACCTTTACTCCTCTCAACATCCCATTTTCTACTGCTCTGAACTGATTATTCGAGAAAGGACTCATCAAACCATTAGACCCCATGCCAGTACCCGATCCCTTGCCACCAAGGTACAATGCCTTTCAATACTGCGCCTTTCATCAGAGCCATGGACACCTAACCGACAAGTGTATGAGGCTCCGTCATGAAATCCAGAATCTCATTGATAACAAGGTGATCCCTCCTCCATCAGTCACCTCAAAACTGAATGTCACCACAAACTCACTGCCAAATCATGTCAGGCAGGCTGGTGTAAACTACATATCGCTGGGAGAGTCGGAGGACTCAAGTCAACACATCTGTTCAGCACACTTGCAACGCCCTCATGTTTCGATAGTTGAGCATCAGACGACATGCTCGTTCATGATTATTAGAAGCAGTTGAGACAGGGGGTAAGAATGGAACGATAATGCCTGGGAATGGTATCAGCCGATAGTCCAAGTATACCAACAAGAGGGGGAGCATAATGAAGAAGATGAATGTCCATTGGATTACCTGACTCGGCCTTATGGATTTGGCTATGTGCTCGATGGAATCACCCTTTCCCAACTTTTTGAGGAAGAGGTACACGTTGATGACATGTAATCCTACTGGCTGGTGAGGATTGTGCTAAAATCAAATGGGGCCGAGTGGACTAACTTTTGGGCCGCCCAGGAGCAATAAGTGGACTTTATTGAGGAGGACATCTGGGAGGAGATTGATAATACCTGGGCTATCGAAGATGACAAAGAAAGGAAAGAAAGACTGGCGATCACTAATTTGGGCGACTTGTGGGCATTTGATAGCCCTCTACCTATGAACGAAGTAAGGAAGACCGGTGACACAATAACAGGATTGTGGGATCCTAAGGAAGATGTAGAACATCTCACCAGGAGAGGGCGACACTTCAATCCAGCCCAATTGGAAAGAGGGCAGCCGAGTAAAAAAGAAAAGGAGAAAGAACAGGAAGAGAAAGATGATACAGTATTAAGACAATTAAAGAAAATGCTAGCCAACATCAGCATCTGGGGGCTACTGATGGCCTCACAAAAACACTAGTAAGCTGTGTTGAAGGTTTTGAACAAGGCCGCTATCCCAATAGAAGCAACCCCGGAACAATTAATTGGGCTCATCTTGCCAGCCGCTGAACCGAAGGTCATTTCCTTTTCTGATGAAGATCTGCCTACTGAGGGAAGAAGCCACAATAAGCCGCTTCACATCACCGTCAAGTGCTTTGAAAAATGGGTCCTGGTGACCCTTACTGACAACGGACCTGCTTTGAATGTCTGCCCACTGAGAACGGCCGTCTGCTTAGGAATGAGGCCAGACCAGTTCACTCCCTGCAATCAAGGGGTGCGAGCTTATGATAACACA